>VZSJ01000630.1:0-16902 GCA_013398405.1 Pheucticus melanocephalus | reverse complement strand
TTTTCTTCATTACTTTCTCAGAGATTGAAGTGACGCCTATTACCTTGCAGATTCCCTGTCACATTCAGCTCCAGATGGGTTTTATTGTACCTAACACCATCATTCCACACTTGGACTCTATCTCTGTATTCCTCCTGGGTCAAATGTCCCTTCTGCCACCTCTTATTATTTTTTTTATAGTTGAGATTTTCAGGAGCTCTCTGCTACCTTTGTTTGACTTTCTGCACATTGGGGTGGACCATTCTTGAGTTTGGAGGGAAATGATCCTTGAAAAATGGTTGAAGTCTGCATGAGCACGAGGGCCTGTGTATGTGAGGCTTATTACAGCTGTCTAAGGCCACAAAATCCAGTATTTCCTCATGATATTATTGATTTTGCTTTGCCCAACGATTCTGACTTACAAGCTGTCAGCTGGCTCATCACCCATCTGCTGTTTTCACATCAAGGGCAATTCTCCCTCATCACAATCCTGACCATCCAAATGGTGGATGCATCTGGATCCACCATTCCTAATAAGGTTTCCTAATAAGGTTTCCTAATAAGTCTGTGTTCACCCATTGCAGCACTTGAGTGAGCTACGCCACATCTCTAACCAAAGGAGGTTGTACCCCTGTAACAGACATCTAATTACTCCTGCCTGTTCCCCATGCTGCAAACTGCTGTACAGGCACTTCAGAGAAGCAGCAGTTTACTGATTCCAGAGAAAACATCTGCAATCTGCTGTCCTTTTCGCACTTCATTAGTTTGCATAGATTTGAGGCGTCCTCTTCAGGTCAGATTGAGGTGTTTCCTGTCCACATCACATTGCATACTTGCCAACCCCACCCATGATTTCCTTTCTGCATTGGCTGTTGCCATCTTTTCCTGGTCTTCTTGTTCCTGGTTTGAAGGTTTCCTTTCCAGGCCGGCCAGCCTGTCGGTAAAGATACTTTTGCTCCACTCGTTGAGTGGATCCTGCTTCTTCCAAGCAGTTCTCAGTAACCAGAGGATAGCAGGATTAGTTGCTTTGGTCACTGTGCCCTATGTCATGTCATTACTGCTGGCTAGGCACATATAAAAAATTTTTTAACCCCTTTTTCACAGGCTAATGTACTCCATGCCTCTCTGTAGCTCCCGCTGAAAGGGTGCTTGACCCTTCCTAATATCCTGATTAGAACTAGAACAACCTTTAACCAAGAGCAGCTATGAGATCTTGTTGGAAGCTGATAGAGCTTGCTGGAGACTTCAGTCTCCTGTAGCTATCCTTACCTGGCAGTGGCAGGAACCTTGGTGCCCCTCAAAGTACCCAGCAGTCCTCCAGCAATCCAAGGGGTTCAGGAGGATCTAGAAGCAGGGTCCAGAAACTGCTGTGCAGGCTGCTGTGTCTGAATTCCACACTGAAGGGGTTGGCTAGAAGCAGGTTCTAATTGCCTGTTTGAGGCATTTGTTTCTTTTCCTGCCTGTGCCTCAGGTGCCCTGACTGCAGAACAGCAAGTGGGGACATAAATGAATTGTACTTGTGCACTACCTCTGATCCAAGGCTGTAGGTTGACTGCTTCTTTTGTATTTATTATACACAAAAGGATACAACATGGAATGAAAGACTTCCTTTGAATTTTGTCCTCAGTTGACTAGGTTTTTTTTAAAAATCATTTTCTGCATGTTTCAAGTTGCTCAGAAACTGCCTACTCTGGATTGGAGAAAACCAGAAATATACCTAATATTGTAGATGGCAGGAGACTCTGCCTGCTGCTGACACTTTGTACTGTTTTGTTATCATAAGTACAATGGAGGAGCACTCTTGTTGTTAAAAGTTTTCTTTCCATCTGCTCATTCTGACTTTAAGCATAAGCCTGCTTAACACAAAGGGAAGGCATCCTATCTAACAAGGAGAGGTTCAGGAGGGTTCACTGTAAACAAACTGATGGGAGAATGTAAACAGGAGCAGTGTATTCTGCTACAGATGGCTACCCCTCCCTCTTGCCTTGCAATTTCCATGTTCATAATAAAATATTTTCGTTCTTTAGAATCCTATAATGAAATGTGAGTTAGCAAGAAATGGAGTTTTTGAAAATAAGGTTGGATTTTTCATCTGCTGTCCATGATAATAGATGACTGAAGGATTAAAACCTTGACTTCACATTTGACCTTGTTTTTGGTCAGAAATTGGCTAGATCACCTTCCAACCTGACTTTTCCTATGATTTTATGAATTATAAGAGATTCTATAGCAATATTTTCAATATAGCAGGTTGGGATTTAACTACGTCAGTAGAGATCATAGTGCCACATCTTGCCAAATTTCTAACCTTTCTGTAGTATTTCTTCCATAAGTTGTTATTGGATGAATGAAGGAATTTTTGATGTGTCCTGTTTCCATCTAGAATATTATTCTTAATACTCAATTTCTTTGAAGACGGTGGGTGGGCTGTAGCACTTGTCCTGTGAGGAGTGATTGAGGGAGCTGGGCTTGTTCAGCTTGGAGAAGAGATGGCACAGTAGCTATGGGGACATTTAATATCAGCTTCCAGCGCCAGAGAGGTCATGAAAGAGATGGAGTCAGGTTCCAGGAATCAGTACTCAGAGTTGGCTCTGCTTTGAGCAGGAGGTTGGACTAGAAATATCCTGAGATCCCTTCCAAGCTGAATTACCCTGCATTCCTCATATAACAGCCTCTATATTTGTTCAGAATAAGATTATAATTCCTCTTATGAAATATCAAATGGCAGTAATATGAATGAGTTTGATTAGGCTTGAATCACTGGGCATGATATTTCTTCTCTATAGGAGACCCTATAATCTATGCAGTGATGTCAGCAGCAGTTTGTGAAGAGAATCCAGTGGAAGGAAAGTTTGGAACTGAAGAATTAAGGGAGTCAGTGCTTGTTACCCCTTTTGACCCCAAGCAGAACAGACATCTCATTTTTTGATGGTATGGTTTCTCAGTTTTGTTTCTAACTGGATGTTCTGCATCAGGCTGTGATGAGGGAAAGAGGGTGCAACTTGACTTTCAGGTTGGTGTTGCTCATGGAAGCAGTAATTAGTACCATAGCTTTATAGCTCTGATATTCCTGCATCTATGATTTTGAACATAATTCAGACTCATAGGATTTCTTTGTGACTGTGATGGGTAGTCCTGTGCTTTTTTGCCTTCCCCTCCTCAACCCCTCTAAAGATGAAATTCCACAGAATCAGAAGAAAGGTGCAGAAATGTGTAGGATCCATGCATGATATGCATAATTTGAACTCTCTCTCTGCTTTCCTCACTCTTGCTCAACATAGCTTCTCAACAGCTATTCCTCCTGTCATACCTCAACAAAACACTGAAGGTTCATGCTGTTGTTGCTGATATTGCCTTACAGATATGCACATTCAATACTTGGTCTACTGAGAAGCTGGTGGAATCACTTTCCATTGATGTAATTCAGCAGCTGATCTTCAGCTTGCCATCTTAATTTTCAATCCATTTCTGGACTAAGTGATTCAGAGAAACCAGAACTGCTGTTTTTTGGAGGAGAAGGATTAGCATAAAGGTACAAGTTCCACTTCCTCTCCTTTGCTATGATGCACACATTTGTTTTGTTTAAAAGGTACCTAGTATTTACCAGTGTGTGGGGTCCAAGAGAAGAGGTTCCTTTTGTGGCTAGGGAAAATACTTTGTGCTCCAGACTGTATTTCCCTGCTTCATACAAGCCCAGATGGTGAGATGAATGGCAGATCTGTAGTTCTGTCTGTTCCTATCAATGAAATGTAATCTCTGTCTTGGTGCTTTAATATCTGGATGAAGCCTGGGGTAGTGAATTTGGAGTGTGGAGTCATCTGCATATGTTTGGAGACACAACCCAGGCTTTATTATTATTGCTGTCCTTTCTCATCTTTGTTAATTATTCCTGTAGTGAAGAAGAGAAAAGGAATAAAGTCTCTCTTCTGAGATTCTTCAAAAATGGGACATCTTGGATATTAGCAACAACACCTCCTTTTGATTTAAAAGAATGTTTGTAGAATTTTAATGAGTGGGTTTTGCAAACAGCAAGCAGAGAAAATGGATTTATACCTGCAGAAATCCATATTAGATTGGGCAGTATTTCTTTCAGGTGAGTTCTAGGACATCTGTATGTTGTGTCTTTGAGAGGAGCCTCTCAGTTGCCCTGAACTTCTCAGAGCCAAACTGGTTTTCTCTTTCAAAGTTTGCCGACTTTGACTTCCACTAACTAAAATCTGATATGCAATAAAAGAATATTTTTAATTACATTTATACTTAAAAGTGTTGCAATCTAAAGAGTTCTATTTCTTTGTCCAATCTTTTTAGCTCTAGGAACTGATAAAGATTGAAATATTTTTGAAGAAAGGTTTGAAATGGATGAGATGCTTAAACATATCAACTTCGTCTTTCTGTCACTCCAGAAAGTTGTCATTTATTGTACTCACTCTGAAGGGCTTTGCAGAGATTCTCTATGACTCTTTTATTTAAGCTTGGATTCATTTCTGAAATAGTACCAAGAAGTTGACTGAAAGGAGGCAAAACAAGGATTTAATGAATAACATATTGAAGTAGATTTCAGAAATTTTGTGCTATCTTACTTCCTTTCACCCCTCAAATATGTGTGTAAATATATGTATGCCTCCCCCTATCTTTCCACAGGCTTGTCCAAAAATCCTCACATTCCCACCTCCAACTTCTTATCTTTGATTGAAACAATTCCAGTTTCTTTCATCTCTCCCACATCCTCAGGAACTTTTCAACACTGGCTCTGATAGAGCCAGCTTTCTCCCTTTTCTTTGATTCCTATTACTTCAAAGTAACAGTAAACTTTTGATGTGAAGGAGAAAATTTCAGGAGGAAGAGAAGGATAGGAGAGAAGATGCAGACATTTAATGACATTTTCCTGGGACATTTCCCAGCATAATATTCCTGAAAGCTATTCCCTGAAGGTATAACTACAAAGTAAAATGTAGGTGTGATTGCAGCACACTAAGAATAAAATAAATGTACTTGTATCTCTGTATCTACATATACAACAACACAGGCACTAATAACTAAAATTCAAACTGGGGGTTGAAGTACACGGCTGCCAATCTGTGACTGCCTCTCCATTGCTGCATTACTGTGCACACTGAAGCTAGAACAAAGACACCCATGGACATTTCTTTCTCTGATTTCAAGTATAAACTGGAGACGTCGGCTTAATTTCTAGGTGCCAAATTAATGATAAAGGATTTGATATTTCAGTGCTTCAAGACTCTGCCAGTTCTGTCCTATAAACAGGAATTTGCCCTTATGGAGACTGTAATCTTAGAGAATCAGATAGGAAAGAATCTTAGTCTGACAGACTTCACTATATTTTTTTTTTTTTTGAAATGCTCAGTATCTTCTTTGTCCCTTGGCTCTTTAAAACCAATTGCTGTACACACACAAGTGACTTTTGCACACTGCACAAAAGCACTTTCCTAATCACGACATATATTTGGAAATACTCATATCTTAAAAACTACAGTTCAATCATAAACAATTTTGGAGACATGGTGGTATGGTTCACTTCTCTTGTTTGGAACTATTAACAACAGGAGTGGATTGTAAGTAATTCTGGACTCCTCCTTTGATAGTAAAAGTTTGCAGCCATTATGGAACTTCTTCTTTAACATTTTGAGAAATTTTGAAGAGCATTTGAGTTGGTTGCTCTGACTTCAAGATATTTTTGAGCCTCTTTACATAGTGAATAACTCATGGAATTGCTGAATGTCAATTAGAAGTAAACATAACAATTAAAGCTAGTTAGACAGAAATCAGCTAAAAGTTCAAAACCAATACTTAGCCTACCAAATTAAACTGTAGAAAATTGCATCTGGAAAGATAGGTTAGATTGCTTTATTTTTGAACAAGATGCAGTTTCTACAAAACACTTCTTATATAGTTTACAATTCTTATTTTTAATCTTTCCCCAAGAGGCTGTTTTCAAGTTTATTGTGCTGTGTTTTCTACCGCACTCATAATTTTGGATCTATTTAATTTCTTCCTCTTTTCCTTTTTTTGTTTTAATGTTTCCTACAAAGATTTATTCAGGTTGGAAAATCTAATTTGTTTTGCCTTTTTTTTTCATTACAGTCTCAAAGGGCTCCTCATCTCCTTTCACTTCTTTGTTAATTGTATTTTATTTTCACCTGTTTAAGGCTATTTCCCCAAGGAGTTTGAAGGATTAAGCTTTTGTTCAATAAGAAAGAATTCAAGTCTCAAGTTCAGATTATAACTAGTCATGTGTGTATATGTATAACAAGCTTGGGACTATGCTGAGATCCCCTGCCCTTTTTTATCTTTCATGGGAGAATAGCTTGAGCTTGCATTTTCACAAGGTGTCTGCATCTAATGTGTTTATTTGGAGTCACATTTACTTCAAATATTAGCACTTTAAAATTCTGTGCAATTACTCAATTCAGCACTTTAACTTTTACTGATATCTATAGTCTTCAGATACAAAAAACATTTTAAATGTCTTTTTCAGTTGAAATTGAAATAACTTGTGAAGATAAATGGAAATATTTTCCATTGCACTTGCAGATCTTGATGCTCCTACCTGGACACAAATGTAGGAACAGCAGCAATATCACTGAAATAACCCTTTGTAAAATCATCTGAAAAAAATGCTAGAGCAAGTGTATTTTGCCTGGATGCTAAGTTTATATTGTTTTTAAAATGCTACATATCTTATTAACTTAGAGATGCAAGCAAACTGTCCAGATAAATTACTAGGCATTTTTTAAACCTACCTAAGAAGCTGTGACTATGTTTTGTTCTCAATACCATGGATGTAAACTGGTTATGGTAGAACACACTATAGTATTTCAATATTTTTATTTTAGGATATTAGAAAGACATGTCACTTATAAAACATTATGATTGCATAATTTAAATTTTCTTTTAGTTCCCTCTTGTGTAATTGGTTTCTGTAGGTCATAACTGAGTTTTCTTAGCAATACCTAGTGCTAATATGCTGTGTGCTTAAGCCAATCAAATGATAAGTTAACCTCTAATTTTAGAGCTAATCCAGAAATATTTTTGCATTCCTTTCAGCAGCTATAATATGGCTTTAATATACTCTGTATGGTTCCTCTGATCTATCAAACATGGATCATGCATTTCTGACAATCCTCTTTGGACCCATGCTGTGATCATAAGTGCTAGTAGATTGCAGGACACTTTTGTGGCTATTTCCTACAAAGCAGGACTGCTTTTTACAAATGCATTAAACATTAATACAGACAAATATGAAGTTTTTTAGTGCAGAAGCTTTATTTGCCTGGACATGTATGTATTTTTTATTAATAATTTTTACCATAACACACACTTCTCTCTAGAATTTGAGCCTGAGAATGATTCCTTGGACTCAGTAAATGTTTCATTTAAGACCAAGGGAACAAATGAAAACCGCTCAGATTTACATTTCAGTGAAAACTCATAAGTAATGCATGAATTATGTTTCAGAACTGACTTGTACAGGGCCTTAAGTACCTTGTAACACTCATCACCTTCCATAAGGAAACTACAGAGAAGTTCTTTCCCCCTTTCTTTTCCAAACTACAGAAAATCTGGAAGAATTGTGAGGGAGGCAACTATTGGTCATGAAAACTAAAAATGTTTATTAATTATCGGGGAATGTCCTTATTTAGTTAGATGTTACTGAATATGGGTCATCACAGAAAATACTTGTATTTTTGATGTGCCAAAGTCACTGTCACTGTCAAGATTTCAGTATGAGTTTAATATGAGTGGATAGGTCCACTGACAAGAAGCCTGCTGATGGAAACAACCACACCAGCTCAAAGCCCTTATGAAAGCTTCTTTCTAAACCTCCTCAGGTATTTTTCTTTGCTTTGTTAGGATTTGAGAATCTGACTCTAGTTTAAATTGATTGTTTTATCTGACATGAAAATGGTTTTCCTGTAAGCCTACAATAATCCACTATCACTGTCTACTGCTATCCTAAAGTCATTCCTTAAGCATGACCTGCTTTTATTATAAATAAACCCTTCCCATCATATACCACCACCACTACTACACATTCTTTTGCATGTTAACATAATAGTATGTATCACAGCTGACCTTTATTATCTATATAATCCTGCTGAATAGGATAGGAACTTCAATACTTTTCATTCAAATATAACCTCACTTGTGTAACATGTACTAGGTTGCCAGTTTAAGTTCTTGTGTGCATAAATCTACTTCAAGGTTATAAAAACCTAGAAGTTATGCCAAACCATAATCAATGAACAATGTGTGTACATAGATGCAATATGAAGAGGAGAGAAATTAAAGATTTCAATGACAACTCTAAGTGGCTACTGTTGACATTAGAAATGCAAGGATTAAAATGAAGTCTGCATTGAAATGCTAACAAGTATGATGATTTAGACAGTGTGCCCTGTTTCTAATTATTATGCACAACTTGCATATAACATAAGTAGTTGTAACCTTTGTGTGAAGAGCAAAGTCAGGAAATGTTAATCCATGGGGAAGCCATCACTTCTCTCCAACTGCCATAGAGAAACTCTAGCTGAAATGATTGCTCTTGTTCTCTAGTTCAGGGGAAAAAACATCTTTTTGATGGTTAAATACCCCGTTTTATGCTGTGTATGTATTAGTCAAATTGATTCCCATAAGAGTTCTCCAGGCTTGTACAACACTATCATTCAGTGCATCTACAAAGGGAGCTGGAGGAGGGAAAATGAGAAATGTTAGAAAAAAGATCATCTGAAAACCTGGAAATAGCAATTTTATCAAAGCTGGCAAGACTTCAGACTGGAGAAACAATATGCAGGTTATCTGGAAAGATAACCTGTCCGGTGGGAAGGTCAGAATTTGAATTTAAGCTTGACTTGGAGCTCTGGTCTTCTCTCCCACAGACAGGCTAGTCACATCTCCAAGGCCCAGTGCCACTTGGTAGGCAGGGAGGGGCTGCTGGAGAAGGGTCTAGGGAATGCTTTGGAAAAACTTGTCTATAATGCCTATGCACATGACCTGCCCTCTCAAGGTCTGTTCTGGCTACTTATTGAAAGATCCTATGGCAAGCACTTCTTGATACTTTAACATGGCTTCAGGCAGAAATTTCAGCTAAACTGCCATGAGTTTTGAGTGCTAGGACAGGAAATTATTAAGGAGAGAAAAAACATATGGATGATTCCAACGTGCAAACAAACTTTTAAAGTAAGTAGGCATCACTCTTTGATAGTCTGATAATAGTCCTCAAAGTTGTGCTTTTGCTGCTCCCTCTCCATGGTTACTTCACTGAGTATCTGTTTTTTGCTTGATTTAGTCAGCTTCAAGTAGGTAACTACTTCTTGCCCTGATTTTCATATTTCTGCACAAGAACTTGTGATTTGTTTCCATGCACATCAATGCATACTGTTGCTATCACAATTGATTTTTACCATTGAATTTTTTTTTCACTTGGATCCATCCAGAAGATTCCTGTTTTTAAGTGTTGCACTGCTTTGGCTTCTCAGTCATCTTTCTCCAACACAAAGAGAGAATGATAAAGAATGAAAAACTTAATTTAGAAATTTCTGTGTTCTTCAGTACTCTCTTGAGTATCTCATGTATTTTATGTATACACTCTCCAGTCCATGGGCTATCTGCCATTGTACATTGCAGAGGTGTTAACACATAATGGTTTGCATTGGATGGCACCTTAAAAATCATCTTGCTCCACCCTCCCTAGAGGAGTAAGTACACTTACAGTCCCTAAGTACAGTTACACTAATACTTTTAGCTGGTGGGAGAATATTAGGATTCCTTTTAACTTTTTTCTGTGAAAAAAATTGAAGCTACGGAGAAGTAACTTGATTTTCTGAAAACAATGTTAGGTGGTTCTGAAATCCTAATTTCAAATTTGCATGTTTTCAATCATCCCACCCCCAATTTCCCAGTTTTGGGCTATGTTACATAATTCCAAAGTTTTTCTGAGGAAAAATATATCTTGAGTTTGGGCTCAGATCATTTCCAGCCTCTTACAGAAGAAGGAATAGTTTATATTTTTTAGAATAGCTTATGGCAATAACCTAGATCTTAGCGATAAACCTTATTTATATTCAAGAAGGCAAAATGTATACAGCAGCAATAACAGAGAAAAATCAATGGAAACATAAGTGAGTATCAAAGCTCTACAATACAGGTGCAAACAGGAAAAACTGTCTCCCTTAGTCACATTAGGTATGATCTGAGCAAACAAAGGTCCCTTGAGAACTAACCTCAACAACTATAGGTACTGGATCAAGGAAGTTAAAGCTTTGATTCCTGCACAGTTACTTGAGATTTGAGCTGGACATGGTGGCTACCAGGGTGAGCTAAATCTGCAGAATGGAAATGCTGAGCTCTGGGGAAAAAGTATGCTTGAGGAGAAGAAACTCTTTCATGGCTCAGCTTACTTAGAGTGTATCCTGTATTTTAAAAGCATATCAATAACTCAGGAAGTGAATCTGTAGCTGTACTAGCAAAAATTAGTGCTGTGTCCTCAAACAGAACAGGCTGAAAATTAGGTCTTTAAAACAAGAAAAATAACCAAACATTGAAGAAATTCAGGATATTGTAATTTTTCATCAGGTTTCATTCCTAGCAGTTACTTTGACACTTCATAAATTGTTTTTGAAAATTTATTTTAATTTTTCAATAATTATTTTGACACTTTCAGGTTAGCTGCTGTTATGATTTTTTTTTCTTAAAACCATTTTATTATTTTTTCCCATTAAATTGAACACTAACAAGTATGTTTAACATTTATATATACATTTTAAATCTAAAAACATGCAGATGACTGTCTTCTTTAAAAAAGTGCTCCTGGGATGGACTTGATATGTTAAATTTTAACTTGTAGTAAATTTTTACAGTTGAGTTATAAACCTCTGGGAAATGGTGGGGTGGGTTATCACAAAAATGCTAATACAACCCTAACTCCAGCAGTGATGTTGCAATATATACATCATTAAGTTCCCATTGTCATGGAACACTTGGTGTACAGAATATTTACATTTATAGTACTATAGTGTATCTTACAGTGTCCCTTCAGGTAACAGCAAAATGATAGTTTCATGTAGAAAATTATGTGACATTATTCTAATATACCCATGCTGATTTAAGCTCAGAGAGGCTTAGGAGCAGGATTGTCATAATGCCTCCCTATACTAGTCTAGAAAGTATTCAGACCCTTTTAACTGTTAGTTTAGTAGTTCCTCAGAAAATGGTAATAATTCAGAGGACTTTTTATCCTTCTGGCTTCTGCAGTAATTGTATCATACTGGGTAAGGCCTTTTTTTTTTTTTGTTAAAATAAATCTATTATTCAGAGTTGCTTTGTGTGAGGTTCAAATATGAAATACTTTTTTCAATGTATTTTTGCTTTCTGTTTGTATATTTACCAATTTATCTGTGTAGGTTTTATATTAGGTGTCATTCAGCCTTAAATGCTCCCAGATAATTGATTTTCATTCTAACCCTAGCAGGAAAAGTTGCAAGGGGGAAATCGTTATATTGTTTGGAAGGAGACAATTAGAATACACCCTTTTTCTGGTCTTACTTTAAGAATGGCGAGGAAAACAGGAAAAAAAGGGAAAGCCTTTGAGAGAATGACTGTGATCTTTTGTCACTGAGGACGAACATTGAGGAGCAGACATCCATTGATGAGGGCAAAGAAAGACTCAAATTTAACAAAGTCAAGAAAGGGCAACAAAAAGTTTGCATGAAGACATTTGCAGCACTTGAGCCTGGTGAAATATTCTCTAGCACTTTAGGTTCATCCTGGCCAGCATGGCCATGTTATTTCTGCTTTGCTTTATTGCCTGAAGATGAAGACACATTTATGTTTTTGAAAGTACAAGAGGATTTGCCTGAACAGAGTGAAAAGCAAATTCTATATAAGTTATTGGATGTCTTTCAGATATTTTTGAATGTAGAGAATAATTTTTGGGTCTGATTTTTGAGGGTTGGTGCCAGGACTGAACCTGCAAGACTGCCCAACAGGACATGTGTGCATGTGCTGCTTGCATGATGCAAGTCAACAGACAAGCAGGACTTATTAATAACAACTCCCCATGTGTGGAAGCCTAGAAGATAAGGTAGCTGATGTGTGTGTGTCAAACACCTACAGCCAGGCAGCCTTGGAGCCAGTCAGGGACTGCTGGTAAGAACAGGCTGTGAGAAAGGAGAGGGTGTGGCTGGAGAAGGGGGGACTCATGAAGGTAGGGCAGCACTTGTCTGGGGGACACATACTTGTTCTGGCTCCTGGAGATGAGCACAACACAGTACAACACATACTGGGGGACACATATTTGTCCTGGCTCCTGGAGATGAGCGCAGCACAGTATAGCACAGGTGTAGCAATGAGGCTGAGAAGCAAATACAGGCTGTAGGGTGGGTTCAAGACCACCAAAGGCTCCCAAAGCTCTCTGAGCCATAGAAGAACAGACTACACATGATAACTAATTTGCATAGAAAGTGAGAGAATTATCTCCAGGGTAGGGAAAACTTATCTGTGAAAAGGTACCCTCATGAATGCTCTCCAGGATTCTGGGCGCCCCGCCAGCTTGATTGATGCTAGAGACAGGACTGGTAATTTCCTTTCTTTCTCTGTCTCTCTCTTTAATCCATCTCTCTCTCTCTCTAACCCCCCTCTGCCTCTCACCCTACCCCTTTATCAAAAAACCACTGCTTGGGCTTATACTAGGAGATAAGGGACTACCATACCAATTTCCATGCCAACTGTAAATTTACTAATAAAATCCCATCTCTTTTTTTTTTGGACCCTCTGACTTTTGTGTTTCCATTTGACCACAAGTGTATATGAACCTTGAGTGGTCCTTTACCCTTAAGGGTGCAATGGCCCACCATGTTGCTAAATAAGTTATGAACACTAGGTATGAATGTTCTAGAATAAACACTGAGGTGTAACAGCCCAAGTAAAGGTCCCATGTCTACTAGAAGGTAAGTAACATCTTTCGTTCTCAAAATACATGTAGAAATGCAACAACAGATTGATTCTAATGGTGAAGAAAGGGCCACAGTGACTCTTTTGCTCTGAAAATGCATTTGGGCTAAGACTTTTCCCAGAATATATCTGAAAAGTCATTTTGTAACATTCCAGTGCAATTAGTAATTTACAAGAGTTATGACTGTATCCCTGCAGAGCTTTGTTTGATCCAAAACACACAGCAGCTACCAAGTACTCTTCTGTAGAGTGCATGCAGCTATAAGAGAATGACATTTGAGTTAATTAATCTGTGGAAATACTGTTAGAGAGAAAGAGACTAATGTTGATGACTTGTCAGATTCTGCTTTCTGAAAATACTTTTGTGACAAAAGATACCAGCAAGAGGCATCAGTACCAGCACAGCACCTTGTTAATCTGTTCCGTTTTGTTTCTCTGCATTCAAAGAGCAAGCAGAAATTTTCTGTTGGAATGAATCAGGACAACAAAATAGGAACAAAAATAAAGATCCAACAGAGAAAAAAAGCACTTTTTTTTTTTTCTGCACAGACTTCATTAAAATTGCTGCTGGTCTCTGTAGACTTCTCCACCTTTTTAAAACCTTAGCTCATGGCAACAGCTGTACCATGTATAGGTATGTAATTGTTATTATGTTTATGGTTGTGGATAGAAGTGTTCCACTTTAATGAGATTTTCTTTTAGTACTGTCATCCATGACTTCATCCTCTTGAGGCACTAAACCTTGAGTTTGTTTCCTTAACTTTGCCCTGTCCTGGTGGGGGCACGAAAAACATATCTATATTTTACTTTGGAGAATATAGGCTTTTGCTGCTACTGGAGGGGACCTACTCATGAGTATATTGGAAGCATGTTTGGTGGGGCTGAGAAGTTATAGTCATTAGAATAATCTCTGAGCTCAGATCTTGCTTTGAGATGTGGAGGTTGCCAGCCAGCTGTCAAAAATGACTGAATTAACTATCTAAACAAAAATAGCTGAACTGAGAAATTACTTTAGTCTTCTTGCTCAGTCACTTATTTTATTGTGATTAAGCTTTGTAATTTAGAAATACAGAATGAAATGGTATGTTTTACATGCATTTAAGTTGCATGATCCTCTGTGGCTAGTAGCTTGCACCATGAATTTCGTACAGACTGTAATTCAATCAGGAACATTGTGTTGGCAAACTTTGGCAATTTCAACAATTTTTGAAAAAGGTTTGATTTATTTAATCTCAAGGGCAGATGAATATCTGATCCTAAATGGGGAGAAAAGTGCTGAAATGCACAAATATGTGGAAATTCAAGAAGTTATCTACATAGAAGAACTTGGAAAAATTGAAGAAGTGACACTGTGAGTGTGAGAATACCTTTAGATATTTAACTATTAGTCATCTTAGTCTATTTTAGCTTATTTTTATGCTGTTGAATATGTAGAGTTACAGTATGTCCTGGGCACAGAGACTGTCTTTTGAGCTTTGGAAGAAAGGAAGTGGTCATGGGCACAGAAGAAGCATGACACACTCCAGTAGCTTCCCCTGTTTGGTCAAGGAGGTTCCCTAGATGTATTTTTTTTGGAAACACCTGCCCTTGCCCCATGATAAAATCAGTCATTAGAAAGAACAAGAAAAAGGCCTGCAGAGCAAGAACACATTCAGAAAATATTAGGCATTAGATGGTTAAGAGATAATGAGAGAATCCAGATTCTGTATGCTGACCTTATGATCCCCACAAATGGGACCTGTGAGAACACTGGTTGTGACATTTCTCTGTGTTACTTATGATGGGAGGTAAACTTGTCAGCTGAAAGGGATAATTCTGAATGGCAGTATTAAATATTTGAGATCAATGAGCCTTGACTGCATATTTTTCTATCTTTGTGTAATTAAAGATTCTGCCTATATCATGTAGGTTGATTTTATCCTCTGCATCTTTGCATTCAGATAGAAGAGAGATGGTTTTCTGTAGTGCGGTTAAAAGGATGCATTGTGATGGGCTGTGAGGTTGCTAGGGCATTGCAAGTGAAGGCAGTTAATTATTTTAAAAGTTGGAATTGGTCAGAAGCTCATGCCTGGTGCTTTCTTCATGGTACTTACAGAATGCTCTTTTGTAAGGGCACTCCTGAATTCATTGAGTCCTTTGGAAGTTACCACCTTTAGAGTTTTGTCATTTTACATCTAATAAGTTGCTTCTTTTTTCCCCTCATAAATGAAAGAAAACAAATCAAACAAAAACTTTGCATTTGAGACATAATTTGGTTCCTCTCCTCATTGCTTTCTAGGTGGTCACTGAAGTTTCTGTCTCTTTGGGCAGTGTCCACAGTGATAGAGTCCACATTTTATTTTTGTCTTTCCACATTCATCACCAAATATAAATATGCAATAAGAGTCTTTGAGAAAGCCTCAATTTTAATTGTTTCATGGAACTTCTTTTCAGGCCTCTCTGTGTTAATTTCTATTTCTAGAGAAATTTATTAAGGGGAGGAAGAAGATGAGAACGTGGAAGTTCAGTTAGCACTGCCCAGTACATGTAAGGATCAGACAACTATTTTACTTAATTATTTGTATAACATCTATTAAACACAGTGATCTGATCAAAGTAATTAATTTGTATCATGTTAAAGCCAATTAGCATTCTAATTTGTGGGGGTTAGTCTGTGGGGTTTTTTTTTGTGTTTTTTTTTGCTGTAAAAGTATATAATAATAGTAATAGAGCTTGGAATAACTAGAAAACAGAAACAAATCTGAGCTGGAAAAATGTCTTGAATATTTTGCTATCAGAATTTTTCCCAAAGGCACTTAAGATCTGAAAGAACAAAGTAAACATCTGGCTATGGTGAACTCATGCTCAGGAGCAATAACTTGAAATTTACTCACACTGTTGAATATCAGTGGAACTTTGTGCTACACTCTACAGGTAAGAATCAATTATCATCACCATTTCTTAGAACATTTTGCAAGATGCTTAACATTTTCATGGGGAAAGCTCCTGCATTTTAATTGTCTTTTATTATCTTAGTGGATTTGGAAAAATGTTAATCCTAAAAAACAAACTAATCTCCCCAACAGGAGGGTAGAGACCTCCATAGGAAACGGATCCAGCTTCATCTGCCATGACTTTTCTGTTTATATCTCACTTTGCCTTTCACAAAAAAGACAAAGTTGATAATTTTTACTAGTTTAGGAAGGTTATTTGCTATTTTGGAGACAACCTGAAATCTTTGGGATGACTTTTTAAGAAGCATAGTATTTGAGTATGAAAATTAAATGTGTACCTTCCTTCTTAAACAAATTCTTCTAAATTGCTTATTATGTCTCTGTCAACAAAATGCTTACATGTGAGCTCAACTCTGTGGCTCAAAGCAGAACTAGTATCATGTGGAGGCATTCTAAATGAAGGAGAGAAAGAACAGAGTTGTAACGTTTGTCAAAAATATTGTCAGGAAGTTATATCAGGTTTGAAATGGAATTAGAGGGAGCAGGGAGAAAGAGGCATCCGTCAGAGAATATTTATTACCCTAGTGAAAAGGTCAGTGACCCTTGGGGTTGAGGATCCTGCTTCAAATTGTAGCCTTAGAGCAGGCTTGCAAGCCAAATTTTAAAACTGAGTTCTTGCTTTATTTTTCCGCCACAAACTTTCTTGTGTTTCTTAAAATGTGATTGTAAAATTGTAGATGGATGAATTGCCAAATGTGTAGACTTTGCTTTACATATCACCTCAAACAATTGCACAAGTACCACAGGGGGCGGAACGCTCTGCCCTCCAGGGAAGAAAAAAAAAAATTGGGCAAATTTGGTGATTACAAGAAAATGGACCGGGATTGGATCAGGAGCAGTGCAAAGGACCAAAACATGCCAAAAGTAAGCTGACAGATGTTGCAAAAGCAGGGGAAAAGTCGAGGAGGAAGACACAGCTTGGAGGGGAAGATATGAGGGACATGGCTGGGATGAGAAAAAA
>VZSJ01000609.1:38111-48436 GCA_013398405.1 Pheucticus melanocephalus | reverse complement strand
GTGCCAGAGCTCTGTCCCACCTGGCTCTGGCAGAGGCTGGTGCAGAGCAGAGCAGTCTCTTGGAGAAGACAATGAGCAGTGTGAGAGGGGGAAAGCTGGATGCTCGGTGTGGGGGCTGCCCCAAAGGGCCCCCAGGTGCTGTTGGGGAGGGATTTTTATCTGTGCCTTGGTGGCATTTCAGTGCTGCTGGATGTTCAGCCATCTGCTGCTGGATCCAAAGGTGCTCCTGGTGCAGCTCTGGTGCTGCTCTGTTGTTCTGATGGGGATAAAAGAGAGACAAAACTCCGGGTGTATCCTACTCGTAAAGATGTTCCTCGCTGCATGGAAATGCAGGGCTTCAGTTGCTCAAATCCCACAATTACTGCCTTCCTTCCATGAAATTTCCTCCTGAACCTACTCCCCATATGATGAGTGTTGTCAGGAGGTTCTGAATTCCTGCAGGAGAGATGTAACAGGCACAAAATGACAGGGAGCCTTTGCTGCCATTTATTTAATATTTGAGGGATCATTACCAAAGCGGGAACGACGTTACACTTATTTTAAACAGAAAATGCAAGTGAAAACAAAGGAATATTAAGCCAGAAGGAGCTGGAATTTGGTGTATTTGCAATTCAGAGCAGGTAGAAGGAAGGTCTGGCTTCATTTGAACAGAGCAGAGCTGAATCTGTCTCTGAGCTGCTGCCAGGATTTTTTCCATCTTAAATTGTAAGGTGCCTTGTAGCCACCCTTACAAAGCACTTTGAGAGGCAGAGGTTGAAAATGTCACAGAAGTACCAAGTGCATCGGTACAAACCATAAAAATAGATGTTCTCCATCATGAAAGAAAGGAGAGGTGGGAAGCAGAATGGTCTGAGAGAAAATTCTGGAAATCTGGGTCTGCTCCTGACCTCGGGAGGGAAACGGGGGGATGCTGGCTCAGAGGTCTGACTCAAAGAGCAAGCTGAAATGTCTTATTTTACACTGTGATTGTTTTAATCTGGCTCTCCAAGCAAGGAGAGCTGTCCTAAAGGTGGTGATCTGGATTTTGGTTGGGAATGGGGATCATTTGGTGAAGTTTTTCCTTTGCTTATAATTTACATTAATATTATCTAGAAGCATTATCACTTTTAAAAAATTACCAAAAAAAAGTAACAATAATTCTGTTATTTTATACTGTGATTGTTTTAATCCAGCTCTCCAAGCAAGGAGAGCTGTGCTAGAGGTGATGATCTGGGTTTTGGTTGGGAATGAGGATCGTTTGGTGAAGTGTTTCCTTTGCTTACAATTTACATTAATATTATCTAGAAGCATTATTCCTTTAAAAAAAAAGACCAAAAAAAAAGTAACAATAATTCTCAGGGTAGCAACTCGTTAAGTGTGGACTCCTTGCTCGCTGAGTGAGAATGCTGTGCTGGGAAGCTCTTGCATTTTGCTTTGCTGGCAGGGAGAGTGGCCATATGTGCTGGTTCAGGTGGGTGCGAGGGAGCTGCGAGCTCTGCCGCCCGCCTGCAGCGCTCAGGAGCCAAATGTGGGCTCAGGGCAGCTCCGTTTGCTGCTGAGCAGGGCTGCAACACAACTGCTGCCCTATTTCAGGGCCTGGGGCTGCACTGGGGTCGCACAGTCTGAGGCTCTTTACAAAACCTGGCAGTCCACAGGAAGCATCTTTGTCCTTTCCTAACAGCTGCCAGAGAAATTGCTTTTTCCATGGCTGGTTCTGTGATCCAGAGGAGTTCCTGATGTCCAGGTTCACACAGAATCCTTGGATACACTGCCAGTAACTAGGAAAAACCGTAAATAATTGTGAGAAGCTGCCCACGAGGTCAGGAGTGGCATGGGGAAGGAGAAGGAGCCTCGTGAGTGGGATGTGGTGATATTTTCCGTGCTGATTCCATCACACGGGGATTCACCGAGCCAGCACCTGCCTGTGCACTCCTGGTTGGTGGCACACGTTTGGAATCTTGTCTCCACACTGCGGAGGCACTGGACCATGCCCTCCATTTCCGTGTGCTGATTGCCTCACGTGCTGGTTCCTGCAGGAGATCCCCCATTAAACTCCTGTGTTGACGGTCCCAGCGCAGGGCCTGCGTGTCAGAGACACAAATGACAGGAGTGTTCTCCTCCAGAGCAAAGGTGTAAATCGCTCGCAGGGCTCCCCAGAGGCACCAGCAGCCCTGGGGCTGGCCCAGGGTCCCTGCAAAGGGGAAGGGCCCTGCTGTGTCCCCTCTGCTGACCCACGGCCCAGCACTGTCCCCACGGCCATTCCTGCAGGGCTGCTGCTCTGCCACACCTGGCAACCAGCACCAGAGCTCTGGGGGCTCCAGAGAGCTCCTCAGCCATGGACTGAGCTCTTGGAGGTCTTTTCCAGGCTGAATGATCCTTAGGAGGGACGTTGAGATGCTTGAGCATGTCCAGAGGAGAGCAACGAGGCTGGTGAGGGGCTTGGAGCACAAGCCATGTGAAGAACGACTGAGGGAGCTGGGGTTGTTCAGCCTGGAGAAAAGGAGACTCAGAGGTGACCTTATCACCCTCTACAACTTCCTGAAGGGTGGCTGTGGTGAGCTGGGGGTCGGTCTCTTTCTCCAGGCAACAACCGACAGAACAAGAGGACACAGTCTCAAGCTGCACCAAGGGAGATACAGGCTGGAACTAAGGAGGAGGTTTTTCACAGAAAGAGTGGTCAGATACTGGAATCATCTACCCAGGGAGGTGGTGGAGTCACCATCCCTCGATGTGTTTAAGGGAAGACTGGACCTGGCACTTGGTGCCATGATCTAGTTGAGGTGTTAGAACACGGGTTGGACTCGATGATCTTAAAGGTCCCTTCCAACCTAGAAATTCTGTGATTCTGTGAGAGAAGGGAGGGACCTGCAGGCCCAGCCCTGCTGCTGTCCCCACTCCTGGCAGCCTTGCACTCGCTGCCCGTGACCAGAGAGAGCCTCCACACTGTGGGCACCTCACAGCCCTGCTTCTGGCTCCCTCTGGCACCCTTCCTGTGGGTTCTCCTGGCCGCTCCAGCCTGTGCAGCCCGGGGGGAAGAAGGGAGAGGAGCAGGGTTTGCCAGGAAGGAGGGGAGCTCACAGGGTTTCTGTTAGAGAGTCTCTTTCCCACCCTGAGATTGAAAGAGGAGTCAGGATCCTCTGGCTCTGGTTTTCAAGGTTGTTTATTCTCTGTTACCTATGACATTCTTTTCCTGACCTGCTGAGGCCTGTCCAGCAAGTTGGTCCATGGCACACTGACCAGCCCAGGGTAGTGTTAGTTTTTTATACTAAAAACTCCGTGTACTTTATTTACAATAATTTCCCAATACCCATCACCTATGTTAGACAGTGTATTTCTACTCTGAACCAATCCAAAAGTGCCAACATCACCTGTCACTGTAACCAAGCAACACGAGCACACACTGCTGCTCTCAAAGTGAAGAAAAGGAAAGTTTATTTCCTGACTCCAACATTTATAGATTTCCAAAAGTGACCCTGCATTGGAGGGTGACAGTGCCACCTCTCCAATGACACTGGACAAACCAACAGTCCATCAGATTTCTCCTCCTCTATAAAAGAATGCAGAACAATAAGTTATTTACAGAAAGTGTGTGAGAAAGTTGGCTACAAGAATGTAAACATCAGAAGGCTTAGAAAATCTTAAAAATCAGGGTGGCAATCACTCAGAAGATGGAGGCTAAGAAGAAGAAAGAGGAAGGACAAGGCACGCCCAAATCCCTCCATCTTGGCTTCTGAACCCCCATTCTAAAAACCCAAAATTGTACTTTTCTACCTTGTGACAAACTAACAGTCATTCTGCTTAAACTCTCGTGGCTTGCAAATCTTCACACAAAGCTGGCAATTTTCTCCATGGGTTGAAATCAAAGGCCATGGGGTTTTGGGCTCTGTGCCAAGGTCTGTGAGCCCCTGGCTGGAGGCAGCCAGAGGGATGTGCTGGCTCTGGCAGAGAGCGGGGCTGTGGGCACAGGCAGGGGCAGGGCAGTGCCCCGAGGTGGCTCTGCCCACAGTGTCCCTGCTGTGCCCCTCTGCCAGCCCCGACCCTGCATCCCCCCTGGCATCTGTCCCCTGCATCCCCCGTGGCATCTGTCCCTCATCAGGAATTTACCAGACTTCATTAATTAATTAACGTGCCCTGCTCACACAGCTCATCCCTAAACTCAGCAGTTCTGTTTTATTGACAGAAATCACATCTCAGTGCCTTTGGGTCTGTGTCAGGTTCTGCTCAGTTTTAGCTCCACAGCTTTGCCTGGCCCACCAAATCTGGCATTTCTGGAGAGAAATGCACTCTCCAGGGAAATTCCCTTTGTGTCCACAGCTTCTGCTGTTGTCCAATCACCTAAGAAAGATTTTGCTATTTTATCTCTCAAATACCAGCCTGGAAAGCAAATCAAATTTCAATTTGCATAGTTCTGTCTCAGCCAGGAGGGCTGGTCTGCATCAGAAAATATAATAGAAAAAGTGTCTGTAGGTATATATATATATATTTATAAGCTTAAATGAAAATTCCTGTTCTCATTAGGAGCCTGCTGAAAGCCTGCTGCAGTCAGCCAGAGGACAGATATTGATTTAGCAAGGTTTGGCTGCAGCCCAAGGTCTCCAGGAGCCATCAGTGTGCAGAGAACTGGTGCCCTGCAGCTCACTGTCCCTTCATCCCTCCCTGGGTGCTGTCCTGAGCTCCTCCAGCCCCTGCTGGGCCTCTCCCTCCATCCTCCAAGGGGTGATGAACAGGGAATAGGTCTGAAATCCACCCTAGGAAATTGCAAACACTGTGTAAAGGGCTGCTCACAGCCCTGAGCCCTCGAGCTGCTCCTGCTCGGGGTGTGGGACACCCAGGGCACACAGAGGGCTCCTGGTGCTCCCTCCAAGGCTCCAGCACGTCCCACCTGAGCTCAGGAGCTCCAGGCTCTGCCTCTCCCTTAAATCTGAGCGGGTTTTGCTTTCCCCCCTGCTCTGCCCTCACGGGGCATTTCTGCCCCAAGCCTGGGCTGCTCCCAGTCCTGCTGGGCACACAGCTCTGCCTGTCCAGGAGAGAGGTTCTGGTCCAGCCTGGGCACACAGCAGCTCCTGCAGCTTGTGGGAATCCACAAAATCAGAGGGGTTTGGGAAAGCTGCAAAAGGCAGGCCCCAGAGACAGCAGAACTGTGAATGGAGCCAAGCAGCAGCCATGAGATTGGTCAGCAGAAAAATTATTTAAACTGTAGAAAAAGCAAGGGAAAATAGAACAATGGTCTGTGCATTAACACTTGTCTGAATAACTCTCTAAGCTACAGGAAAGTTTATCTAGCAAGATATTAGGAAGGTTGAAGCTTAATAATGGAGCTCTGTGCGTTGTGTTTGAGGCTCACAAGCAGGCATTGTATTGGAAATAAGCAGGCATTGTTTAACCACAGGTACCTGTGCTTATGGTGATTGGATAGAACTACTGTCAGTGTGCTTTTGCTTTGGGTGACTGGTCAAAAAGCTTATAAAGTGAGTTGTACCATTGAGTTCTGTGTCTGCTGCCTGGGATGTGAGCTGCTGGCATCTTCCCATTGCCATCACCATGCAATGAGACTGATGGTGGGAAATCAAACAGCTCAAGGCACGTTCCACAGCAGCCCCATCTCATTCGTGTCTGTAAATAACCCCTGGCCAGTGATACAGCTCAGGGCAGGACTGAGCACAAAACCAAAGTTTGGGGTTTCTCTTTCTGCTCCCAGATCTTCTGGGAGCTTCTTGGTGACTGTGGCAGATCCCTTGGTCTCTCTGGTTCCACCCAGGAGTGGAAGCTGTAGAAATCCTGAGCATCCCCAGCAGTGCCCTGAGTCCAGCCGCACCTCCTGATCACTGCAATGAGTCTGACCTGCCCTCAGTGCCCTTCAGATGGATGTTTGTGGAGATTCTGTCTCCTGCTTTTCTGAGGGCGCCCATGTCATGGTGTTCACAGGGGTCCAAGGATGAGGGAAGAGATGAGGATCTGACTCCATGTTTCAGAAGGCTGATTTATTAATTTATGATATATATTACATTAAAACTATACTAAAAGAATAGAAGAAAAGGTTTCATCAGAAGGCTGGCTAAGAATAGAATAGCAAAGAATGATAACAAAGGTTTGTGGCTTGGATTCTCTGTCCGAGCCAGCTGTGATTGGCCGTTAATTAAAAACAACCCAACATGGGCAATCCCAGCTGCACCTGTTGCATCCCACAGCAGCAGATAACCATTGTTTGCATTTTGTTCCTGAGGCCTCTCAGCTTCTCAGGAGGAAAACTCCTAAGGAAAGGATTTTCCATAAAATATCATAACTACACATGCACTCCACAGTGAAATGCTCTTGGAGTCCAGCAAGTCCCAGTTCCTCAGGGCTGGGGAGAATTCAGAGCAGCAGGGCTGTAAATGGACAGGAAACCTCTTCAGACATGCAGGGATTGATGGAGCACTGGTGCTCCCAAAGGAAAACAGCTCTGAGAGCTGCCAGCCAGCCCCAGAATTCCCAGATTCTGGCATTCCCAGCCAGGAAAACCTCCCTGCCCTCCCTCAGCTGAGCCAGAGCCCCCTGCCCTGGCAGGGCTGTTCCAAAGCACGTGGCTGCAACTCTGCACCTTGGATTCAGATATTCCAGAGAATGAGATAAATGGGCAAATCCCCCGTTTGTGTAAGTCAGAACAATTCTGTTAAACGTTGGGTTTGAGCTCCTTCCATATGGATGCCAACTGCTGCTCCAGGTAACAATTACCGAGAGTTATGAAGGAATTTTCTCTAAATCCATTTTCCAGCTTGAGCTTTATTATGAATTATATGACAATAAGTGACTGAGATGGGATGAGGCAGAAATAACCTGTTTGAGCAAGGCCAGGAACACAAGTTTCTCCTCGACATGTAGCAGAAATTTAAAGGCCTGAGAGTGGATCAGGGAAAATCAAACAAAAATCAAAGACAAGCCCCGGGGTCTTTGCTGTGGGTTTTTGCTGAAGCTGCCCCAATGCTCTGGTTTGTTCCATTTGTGTTTATATGCACAAATTGTGCAGTTACCCACAGCTTGTGGGGTTCCTGGTTAAATCAGAGAGGTTGAGGTGTGGCCAAATCTTTATCTCAAATATCTCAAGTGGTTAATTATCATAAAATCCTGGAATATCCTGGGTGGGGAGGGACCCACAGCGATCACTGACCCAGCTCCTGGCCCTGCACACACCCCACAATGCCCCCTGTCCCTGAGAGGATGCTCCAAGCAATGATTAAAGCATTCCATGGAATTTAATCCCCTCAGGGTGAGAAGCACCCATGGGCAGAGCTTGCTGAACCTCGAGTTTCTTCTCAGAGCACAAAACCTCACAGTAAATGACAAAAAAAATTGAAAATGCAAAGAATACCTTGTGTAACAAATGGGATGAAGACAAGAAGTGCTGTAAATAGCACTATAAACGATGATATAGATTTATTTTACAGTCTGGAACACAAACTTCAGCCTGGCCTCAAAACTTGGGGAGAGGGAGGGAGGAGGCTCAGAAAGGGGAGACAGGAGCAGAGGAGGGAACAGTCCCCAGGTGAAGGCACTGAAGGCAATTACTGTCTCTCCTGGGCAGGAAAAGTGGGTTATTGGAATATTGGTGGAGGTGCATCAGGAAGTTTTCTCATAACCCAGGCCCAGGGGAGAGTCACTTACACTGATCAGAGGCCAATTCTCAACCAATGCAGAGCACTCCTTCATTAGAGGGTTATTAAGTGCAGAACTTATTTTCATATCCAGTGGTTGAGCAAAGCTCAGGGGGCTTTACAAAGGAATTAGGTATTGATCAGGGATATTCTGAGTTTTCAGAGAGATCAGAAAATAGATTTTAAATGCAAGACTTTGGTATTTAAGCAAATAATATAACAGGTTGGAAAATGCCAAAACTGAAGAAATTTCCCAGACAAATTCTGGGTTAATTGACAAAAGCATTTGCTTAAACCCAAACATTTACCTGTAAAGTTTGTGTGCTTCTACCGAGTCAAGTGTTTGTAATTAGGGGATTACCAGAAAATGCAGAGAGATGGTGATTCCAGAGCTTCACTGCACCTTCCTGGGAGCTGCTGTGAGTTCTGGGCACTCGGGCAGCTGAAGGACAGGAGGAAGGGGGAAAAAATAAATCAAAATAAATCCTTTTTTTTCCCTTTTTTTTTTTTTTCTGGCTGCAAGGAAGCTAAAAATGACTTCAGAGGTTTAAAAACAAGAGGTTTTCAGTGAGCCCACGCTAGAAGCACTAATTAACCTCTGTGCTGAAGCACAGAGGTAACAAAATGCTGAGGTGCCTCGACGAGCCTCGAAAATCAAGAGCTCAATTACTGCTAGCCTTAATTCCTCCTCCAGGTTTCTGTGTGGAGATTTGGACTGCATTTACAATAATAAATTGAGCATAAAAGCTTTCTCTTCTCAAGGCTCTTCCAAGCCTCTGGCATCAGGGGCTTTGATTTGTGATATCAGAACTATTCACAGAAAAGCGCCTGTAATGAATTTTTCAGAAACTTCCTTTTTTCCCCCCACATATCTCAAGTAACAAAGCTGATTTCCTGACTTTTAAATGTCCTGCCATGAAGAACCTAGAGAAATAACCTGAATTTTACTGTGGGGGAAGGCACTGTTCCTATAGAGACAATTTCTTATAAATCGCCCTGATATTCAGATTTTTAGGCTTGGCAATATTTGGATTTACTAACCTTATTCAAAAATAAACCACAAGCATGAGAACCAGATCATTTAAATTCTGTTAATTTATTCAGTTAAAATTATATTCCAAGGGAAGGGGGAGAAATTTTAAATTGCTGGGGAAGTGAGGAAGAAAGGAGCAAATCTCATGGAGTGGCTGCACCCTATGAGGAGGTAGCAGCTTTAATTTAGGCAATAAATGGTCCATTTTTCGCCAGCCCTTTTTCTGAGGCTGGTGCTGAGCTGTCCAGGGTGCTGCAGGTTCGTGAGGAAATGCCGGCAGCAATGGGAAATCTGAGTCAGGATCGAGCTGTGGCTTATCTGAATCAAGGGGGACATAAATGTGGCTTTTGATGGGTTATTTTGTTGGGGGTTTTTTATGTAATTTTACAGCCAGAGACAGTTCTGTGCATTTCTTCATCTTCTTCATCAAGGTAATTCAATTTATTAATCTCAATCAAGCGCAGAGTTTAAAAGATCAGCTCCTGCTCGTACCAGAGCAGAATGTTGTATGAAGGATGCCTGGTTCCAAGCTGTGCTTTTAGAAGTGCTTTTGCAGAGCCCTGAGGGTTTGCCCAGGCCTGGTTCCGGGCAGGCTCTGCTCGTCCCTGCCCTGTGTTCCAGGACAGCTGTGCCAGAGGAGGCAGCTGTGCCTCCCTGGGGCCCACCTGGCCCTGCAGGAACCCACAGCAGGGCTCACTGCTGGCTCCTCGCTGCTCCTGCCCTGCTGCACGGCACCTGTGCCACTGGCATCTTCTATGGAAAACCCTTTCCTTAGGAGTTTCCTCCTGAGGAGCTGAGAGGCCTCAGGAACAAAATGCAAACAATGGTTATCTGCTGCTGTGGGATGCAACAGGTGCAGCTGGGATTGGGCTCATGGGGTTGTTTCTAATTAATGGCCAATCACAGTCAGCTGGCTCAGACAGAGAGTCTGAGACACAAACCTTTGTTATTTATTCTTTCCTGTTCTATTCTTAGCCAGCCTTCTGATGAATCCTTTCTTCTATTCTTTTAGTATAGTTTTAATGTAATATATATGATAAAATAATAAATCAAACCTTCTAAAACATAAAGTCAAATCCTCGTCTCTTCCCTCAGCCTGAGACCCCTGTGAACACCGTCACACACCTGGAAATTCACATTCACTCTTCTGTCCCAGGCTGGGACCACAGGGGCTCCTCTGCAGCCACCTCTCTGCTCCAGCAGGGACATCCCAGAGCACAGGATTGTGTCCCAATGGTTCTGGAATATCCCCAGAGAGGAGAGTCCACAGCCTCTGTGCACAATCTGCTCAGGGCTGGGCACTGCCCAGGGCAGAGGCTCTGCTTTCTGTGCCGGGGGAATTGCTGGGCTCAGTCCCTGCCCGTGGCTCGGGTGCCATCACTGGGTCTGGAGCAGAGCCTGGGCCTGCTCCGACCCCTGCACACAGGGACAGACACAGGGATAGACAGGGACAGACACAGGGACACACAGGGACAGACACAGGGACACACAGGGACACACAGAGAGACACAGGGACAGACAGGGACAGACACAGGGACACACAGGGACAGACAGGGGCACACAGGGACACACAGAGAGACACAGGGACAGACAGGGACAGACACAGGGACACACAGGGACACACAGAGAGACACAGGGACACACAGGGACAGACACAGGGACACACAGGGACAGACACAGGG
>VZSJ01000609.1:0-36725 GCA_013398405.1 Pheucticus melanocephalus | reverse complement strand
GCTGCTGGAATCCATGGAGCAGGAGGAGAGCTGCTGAAATCCATGGATCAGAAGGGAGAGCTGCTGGAATCCATGGAGCAGGAGGAGAGCTGCTGAAATCCATGGAGCATGAGGAGAGCTGCTGGAATCCATGGAGCATGAGGGAGACAGGGCTGGGAATCCATGGAGCATGAGGAGAGCTGCTGGGAATCCATGGAGCATGAGGAGAGCTGCTGAAATCCATGGAGCAGGAGGGAGAGCTGCTGGAATCCATGGAGCAGGAGGGAGACAGGGCTGGGAATCCATGGAGCAGGAGGAGAGCTGCTGAAATCCATGGAGCAGGAGGGAGAGCTGCTGGAATCCATGGAGCATGAGGAGAGCTGCTGGAATCCATGGAGCATGAGGGAGACAGGGCTGGGATCCCATGGCTGGGACAGTGGGCAGTGATGCCCTGAGGAGCTGGAGCAGAGGCTAGATGGAGTTAAGAGGAATAAATTGGATATTTATGGAAGGGCCTCCAAAGGCAGTACCTGAGCCACAGTCATGGCTCTGCTTGGATGGCTCCAGTATGGGAGCAACAGTGGGCTCGGCCATGAGATCTCACATTTTTATAAGTTTCAGTCCATTTGCATGCAGGAGCCAACTGCCCAATTAACAGCTTCAAATGATGAAGTTTCACCCTCCTTCCTTGCTCGCCTGCCATTGTTGATGCTTTGGGCCTGAAGCTTGAAGAGATTGTCCTTGAGTCTCCAGCTGGAGCAGGATTGTTTTGTGAAAAGATCCTAGTAACATTAATATAAAGCTAAAAGCTGCACACTAAAACAGACCAGAAGGACTTAACCCCCAAGGCATCAGTTTTGGCAGAATTGTTCCTGGCAGGGTGGGCAGGGGCTGGGATGGAATTCCCAGAGCAGCTGGGGCTGCCCCTGGATCCCTGGCAGTGCCCAAGGCCAGGCTGGACACTGGGTTTGGAGCAGCCTGGGATGATGGAAGGTGTCCCTGGCATGGCAGGGGTGGGGATGGATGGGATTTGAGTCCCTGCCAGCCCAGTGTGAGCTGCTGGGTCACCTCTGCAGCTGGGCTTGGCACAGGGTGCTGCCAGCCCTGCCCTGGGGCAGGGACACACGAGTGAGTCTCTGTGCCCCAGCACCTGGCCCTTCACAGGTGTCCCCTGCTGCAGCTCTCCAGGGGCTGTTCTGCCGTGCTCATCTCCAGAAATACACTGACAGTTGTGCGCATTTAAAGAGTGACCTCTGAGAACAGGAATATCATTACTGGGAGTCACAGCAGTGCTAATCATATGTTTCTGAGCAGGAAAATGCTAACAGATTTCCAGGTCTGCATTATTCATGAGCTTGCATTTATCCATACGAATGAAAGACCAAGCTCAAAGGACACGGACAACTTTGTCACTTTCTCTTCATTTTGTTATGGTCTCAACAGCTGTAAAAATCATTAAAGCAGCAGTTTTCCCCGGAAGAATGTGAAATGGGGAGTGAGGACCAGTGGGCAAATATTGTTTCTCCTTTAGAACAGCGTACCTTGAATGACTAAATCAAAGCATTGTCTTTCATGTCCCTCTGGTGACGCAGACACATTTAAATGTGTGAAATTCAGTGGCTTTCTCCCTTCCTGGCCTGCTCTGGTTTAGGTTTTCTCTGGGTTGTGCTTGGCAGGAGCCTCTCCAGGCACACCAAGGTGGGGTGCAAGTGCTGGGGGTCCTTCTGAAACCTGTAAAGATCTCACTGCTCACATTTATTTCTCAAATCTGACAAAATCCATGGTTAATTTAGTGGATTTTTTCTTTCTGTGTTGCACGTTTTCATTTTTCATGGTTTGGTGCTGTAAATACTGATACAAATGTGCCCTCACATCAGTGGGTGTATTTTCATGGTACACAAAAAGTGGCCTGCAAATGAATGGCTGCTTTTGCCAGCATCTATTTGCTGAGGACAAAGTTCCCCGATTTATTCATTTATTCACAATACAGGCAGTTCTGCAAAAGGTAAAGCCTTGAGCATATACCAGTGTCTTATAGATGTGAAACTGTTTGAGAGTGAGGAAGGAAACTGCATAGTTTTACTGCCAAGAGAATCAAATGTGTGACCTTAAATTAAAATATTATTTTGAATGTTTTAATTAAAATATAAATTTGTCTGTTGCTGGTTCACACACACACATAACACCGCCCCTCACATTTAAATTAAATTAAATTAAATTTACCTAAATTAAATTAAATTAAATTAAATTAATTTTTTTCACTGTAAAATCGTTCATCCTACATAAAACATGACGGTTCACTCTGGAACTCATTAAAAAATAAATAAATAAATAAAAAGCTTTTAGTAGACTGGAGCATTAAAACAATGTGTTTAGTATCTTTCTCTGCCTTTCCATAAGGAAATCAAATTCCATCTGAATTTAAGTCAAATTTGAAATCTATTTCATTGTGCTGCTAGGTGAGAACAAGTCTGGGACTCGGCGCTGGAATCCACAAACCTGGAGGCTCTTAAAAATTGCCTTCCGCTGGACTTTTTTTACAGCAGGGCACAAAAAGCTGTCAATAATGTGGTTTTCTACAGCCTTAGAAATATTTGAATATTTATTGAGAAGCCCCTGCTATCAAGCAAAACAATCAGCTGGAGGTGTAGAGGATGGAGTGAGAAAACTCCCTGGCAATTTCAGCCCTCAAACTTCAAGTTCACAATTATTATTTTTTTAACGTCTCACCGGTGTAGCACTATTAAATATTTATCATCCTGTAATAAAAGAATAAACCATTTAAATAAAATAAACCATTACAAGGCAATTAAGGTGTAATAACTCAAACCTGCAGAAAAGCTCTAATTGTAATTGCAAAATATTAAGGGTGAGAGAAAGACACAGAATAAATTAAGGTCACGTCTCTGCCCCATCCACTCAGAGTTTCCATCCCAAAGATTTATTCTGAAGTGTTTTTCCATTTTTTGTGGTACTCAAACAGGCTCTGGCTTCGCTGGGCTTAAAGACCTCGATTTCACAATAAATCATTAATCTTTAACAAAGCTGATGAAGCCTGGGGGAGATTAGCTTAAATAAACCCAGTTAATTATCAAAGGTCATAAATGGAAGCAGTTGTGAGCATTTTTTAAATTAACTAATGAGTTGGTATTTAACTGCCAGTTGTGTTTTGGTCCAGTTATTGATTCCCCCAAGTCAAAATATCAAAGTCAAACAATTGTACTGATGCAGATGGAAATGAAAGAAGCTTTTTTGCATTCTCCAGCTGGGAAATGTTCTCCTTGGGAGCCTCCCAGCAACCCCACCCTGGGCACCCAGGGCTCTGGCAGGCTGGGGAAGGTGCCCACTCCCTGGGGAACCTGGGCAGTGCCCAGCACGCTCTGGGGGCAGGACCTCACCTGGTGCCCCCCCTAAACCTGCCCTGACACATCCCTGAGGGGGGGCAGAGACCACAGTCACCAGTGAGGGGCTGCAGAAAGCACTGGAACATTCCAGAGTCTCTGCTCCTTGGAAAACAGGTTGGATTTTCTGCCTCTGAAACAGAATTCATTACACTGAGAATTCATCACAGCATTGCTTTTTTGTTCCCCAAACCAGAAATTAGGCGTGGCTTTACTCACAATAAAGCCCATTTTTCACCTGTAGAACCTGGTATCCCCCTAGCAGCTTCCATTGCTCCAAACACAGCAGTTTGCTTTTGGGCCAGCTGCAGAGTGATAAAATAAGGTGCCACTGTAACAGAAAGTGGGATATTGGTAGCTTTAACTCTAGACCTGATTCCAGGGATGGGCTGGTGCTGAGCTGGGGCTGGGAGGGGGCTCCAGGGAAATGGAAAAGGGCACAGGCCTTTGGAATGGGAATGGAATTGGGATGGAATGGAATGGAGTGGGATGGGATGGGATGGGATGGGATGGGATGGGATGGGATGGGAATGGAATGGAATGGGAGTAGAATGGAATGGAATGGAATGGAATGGAATGGAATGGAATGGAATGGAGTGGGATGGGATGGGATGGAGTGGAATGGGATGGGAATGGAATGGGAATGGGGAGGGAATGGAAAGGAATGGAATGGAATGGAAAGGAATGGGAATGGAATGGGATGGAATGGAAAGGAATGGGAATGGAATGAGATGGGATGGGAAGGAGCTGTGACACCCTGGGCAGTGCCCAGGCTGCTCTGGCTCTGCTGGGATCTGCTCCTGGCATGGATGTCCCTGGTGGCACGGGCTCTCCTCTCCTGGCGCAGGCTGAGATCACTGCTGTGCCCTTTGCTGAGCTGCCCCTGCTCTCGGGGGGATGAAATCAGGGCTTTGCCATGGACAGGAGCCGGGGGCAGTGCTCTGCTCCCTCTGTAATCCCTGCCCAGATTTCCTCCTCGCAGGAGCCAGGGTTTGTTCCAGGAGCTCTGGGGAGGAGCAGTGTGAGCACAGCCAGGCTGCAGATGTGCACATCCCCACTGGAGTTCTGGAGGAATCTGCCCTGAATTTGTTCCCTCTGCTGTGGCAAACAGGGGCTGAGGCATCGCTGCCTTCCTAACCACGTACAGGGAGACTTGCTGGGCAAATAATTACAAGTAATTGGCCCCTGGTAAACTGAAAGTCAGGGTTTATTTACTTGCTTGTTTTTACCTGCCTGTATCCTCTAATAGCTCCTTGCAGCTCATATTTTTCCCAAGCCCTGGATGTCAGGAAGCTGCAGCTGTGGGTCCTGCCCTCCTGGAGCACGCCTGTAATTCTCAGTCCCGCTGTCCTCCCCTGCCTGGGAATTTACTGTTGTTTTGACAATTTTATGTGCAAACATATTTAAATCCCTCTGACCCCAGCCTCCTGAGCTGATTGAATTTTGCTTTAACTTTGGTCTGGCAATTTCCATTCCCATGTTTTTATGCAGAATGCCAGGGTTTCAGCTTGTGATAAAGCTGAGACAAAAATAGGTTTGGGTCTGTGCTGAATTTCTGTGTGTGAGCAGAGGGGCTCTCGTTTCTCTCAGGGTCCCTCATTCCCTCACTGTGTGGTTGGGTGGACATGGTGCTGTTTAACTTGCACTTTGTGGTCTCAGGGGTCTCTTCCAGCCTTGGTGACTGTGCAGTCTCTGGGGTCAGGGAGTGCCTCCCTCAGGTTTGCTTTGGTGGCTCTCTCCCTGTTCTGGCTTTCCAGACAGGGCCTTTCTGCAGCCAATTCCTTTTGTTCCCTGTAATTTGCCTCCTTGTTCTCCCCTTTCATGGGCTGGTGTCCCACTCTGATAAGAGGTTTCCTCTGCCAGCTCTTTCCTGCCAGCCTGGGATCAGAAAGGAATTTCTGGATACAATCTCAGTGCTTTTGGTAAAAGGCTGTGCTAAACGCCCTTGACATTTAACCTCACCTCCCTGGCCAGCTGTCTGTAGTGCTTACACTCTCCAGAGGTTTCCCTTCTGAGGATTAGAGCTGCAGCTACAAATCCCCGGGGTTTTTCCTCCCTCTCCATTTAAACCCTCTCAGCTGCTGCCTGCCTGGGTCATTTCCAGCGTTAGATCTGGCTCACCACTCCCAACCAAAACTGATTTTAAGGAGAGCAGCAGCCTTTACCTCCTCCCATGACAAGGTGCTAGGGATTCCTGCACCCACATTTCCCAGCAGAGCTGGGCTGCCACACCAGCACCTGCCAGAGCATTTCCCTGGTGCTCCAGGGCACGTTTAGTTTGGATGTGAGGGAAAATTCCTTCACTGAGGAGTTCAGGCCAGGAAGTGTGTTGGTGTTCACAGGGGTCTCAGGTGAGGGAAGAGATGGAGATCTGACTCCATGTTTCAGAAGGCTGATTGATTATTTTATGATATATATTACATTAAAACTATACTAAAAGAATAGAAGAAAAGGTTTCATCTCAGAAGGCTGGCTAAGAATAGAATAGAATAGGAAGGAATGATAACAAAGGCAGCTGTCCCACACTCTCTGCCCGAGCCAGCTGGACTGTGATTGGGCATTAATTAGGAACAACCCCATGAGACCAATCCCAGATGCACCTGTTGCATCCCACAGCAGCAGATAACCATTGTTTGCATTTTGTTCCTGAGGCCTCTCAGCTTCTCAGGAGGAAAAAATCTTAAGGAAAGGATTTTCCATAGAAGATGTTTGTGACCGAAGTCAATCAGGAGCTTGGTGCATTTAGAGCTGGGCAGAAATCCCCAGTTCTCCAGGTGTGTTTGGCAGCCAGGGATGCTGTGCCAGTATCCCCATGCCCAGAACATTCCTGGTTTTGTGTTTTTGAACCCAGCCTGGCTTCAAGCTCTGCTCTGAACCAGCGAGCTGGGTTTGGCTGTGCTGTGCCCAGAGGAGGTGGCTCTGCAGGGCACCCAGCTCCTGCACACGCAGCCCCAGCTCTGCCACGGGCACAGCAGCAGCTGCTGGGCACTCGCTGCTCCTCCAAAGCCCCAAAGCTCAGCTCCAGGAGAGCTCCCCACTGCAGCCACGGAATGGCACAGAACTCCTGGGTTTCCATTAGACTTGCAGATTGCTTCTCCACAAGCACCCTTGGAAATCTGAGCAGTCCTGACACTGTAGGATGGGGTCCCAGGGAAGTGCAGTGCAGATAGTGCCACTCTTGCCCACGCATCCCTGCCTCCCCGTGCTCCTGAGGAGTCATTAACAAATTTTAATTTGAATGAACCAGCCTAGCGTGCTCCTACAGAACCAGCTGGTTTTGTTTTCTCTCTATAGACCTGAACATTTTCATGAATAAAGATTTGCAAAGAGTTTCAGAACTTGAAACTAGAAATAGATCCGTCTCTCCAATGCCTTGATCTAATAATGTGTTTAAAAATGAGATTTTTTGCAAGAATAATACATGAAATCACCGCCCTGGCTTCCAGCCTCAGTGCTGGCAGGAATCTGTGACTTTCTGCTACCTTAAGCACCTATAATTAAGTCTAGATCTGATGTTTCCCGGGGAGACACGATCCCAGCACAACCCCTGCTGGTTTGGGTAGGGTATTTGCTTTTTAATGAAATATTGTACTGACTGAGTGTGTTCATTTGCCTGATTGTTGGAAAGAATGGTCCTCATCTGCAGCAAGAGGAACTTCTCCTTTCCCACCAAGACACAGTCATGAGGATTGACTCTTAAATTCCCAAGATAAAGATGCTGTTAACCTAAGGTAGCCAGAAAAATAACTTCTGTCCTTATTGCACAACACATTTGAGCCAGTTTGAGAATTATCCATGAGGAGCAGGCTGTAATTGCTCAGAACATGAAGGTCTGGGAGAAGTTAAGGAGCACTAAATCAAATTACTGTCACACTTTTAAAACAGCCATTAAAATACGAAATCAATGAAATCTTGATAGGTTTTTGCTTTCTCTGAGTCTCTTGCTGGAGCCCAATTCCTGTTTCTCCTGCTGAAGGCAGGGGCACTGCCTCCTTTCCCAGGGGAACACTTTGGGGTGGGAGCATTTGGTGTTTCCCTTTTCCCTGGTGTTGAGTTTCCTTTTTCCTCGTGCTGAGTTTCCCTTTTCCCCTCATGTGGAATTTTCCTTTTTCCCTCACGCTGACTTTCCCTTTTCCCTTGTGTTGAGTTTCCCTTTTCCCTGTGCTGAGTTTCCCTTTTCCCCTCATGTTGAATTTCCTTCTCTCCTTGTGTGGAATTTTCCTTTTGCCCTCATGTTGAATTTTCCTTTTTCCCTCGTGCTGAGTGATGTGGGATATCAGGGACAGACCCATCTGTCCACAGCACTTCCACTGCTCCTGCCCCTGCACTGGGGTGGCAAACCTGAAACCCTTTTCATGCTGAAGGAGTCACCAACTTCATGGATTTTAATGCCAATTAAAAGTGTAACACAGCTCAAATTCCATTTCACTTTTAAGACGTGCTTTGGGTTCATCAGCACTCACGGTGGGTTTGTAAGGTGTTGAATAATTGGCTTTAAGGTTGGAAACATTCATCTGCATTAGCAGAAGTTTAGCAGTTGGCGAAAGAAACTTCATAACTTTTTATTTGGGGAAATATTTGTCTGCTCTTTCTCTTGGACTCGTGTTTGCTCAGTATTAACCTGAAAAGCAATTGTAGGTGGAAAAAAGCCCCTCAAAATTGGCCAGGAGCTGGTGTGTGCTCAGCCATTCCCTGCACATCCCTGCTTGTCAACTGGCTCCCATTTTTTTTCATTAGTTTCTTGTTATAGTCAAGATATGGTCAATGATCTTTTGAGCTTGGTAATTTTGTTAAACCTTTTTTATGAGCAGTATTGAATTGCTGCATTGAGATGGGAGCTTGCTTCCGTGCAAGATTAATTGGGACCGGTATTTCATTTTGCATAGCGCTATTCAAAGCTAATAAAAAGGCCCAGAATAATGAATTCTAAAGTCAAATTATAATGAAAAGCCACAGGTGATTGTTTCATTAGGCTGGATGCAGGAGAACTGTGTCTTCTCTTAACTTTGCCTGTTTGTATTGGTTGCCCTGGGGGAAGTAAACAACTTCCAAATGGGTTTGATGTTTCTGAGAAATGTTCTCTTCTGGAAAGACTTCAATAATTAAAAAGATGCGCCTTCTTAAAAGTTCACCGAAGCACAAAACTATTGCTTTAAAACATTCTTTGTTCCAAATTGTTACCTTGACTGATATTCATGGGGGGAAATTGCCTCCAGTGGAGTGAGCCCAGCCCTTCCCCTAGCCAGGTGTCAGTGGCTGCCTGGAGGATGCTCTGGAGCTGCCCAATCCAGGGCCAGCAAGCCTGGCCTGTGGCGCTGATGGTGCTCACAAATGTGGGTGAGAGCAGTGCTGGCTGCAGCCCCAGCACAGAGTTCTGTCCCAGCCCCACGCCAGGGTAAACTGTGCTGTCTCTTGCATGACTGTTTGCTGTCTCATTCTGTACTTGTCTTCCATGTGTGATTAACTCCCAAATGTTCTCTTTTTTTTTTTTTTTTTTTTTTTTTTTCCTTTTCCCTTTTTGTAGAAATTATTGAGCCTACTACCTCTAGTCGTGTCTCAAGCCCAGGTCAGTATCAGTATGCCCCCGAGGAGGGTCGGTGCCTGCAGGGCCCCATTGCCATCCGTGCCCGGGGCTGGCCCGGGCTGCTGTGTTGTGGTAGTGCTGGGCTGTCCCTGTCGTTGTGCTTCCATTGGTGTGTCTTCCCCGCAGCCTTTGTGTCGTGTCCTCTTTCTCCCCGTTTGGAGCAGCCTCTCCCCATCCCCGTCCCTGGTCCCTGCCATGGGTGTGTCCCGGTGGGGCTGTGCAGGGCACTGCTCCGTGTCAGCAATTCCCTGCTCTGGAACAGCCTCACCCTCTGAGCCCTTGCTGCTGTTGTGGCCAATGTGGATGTTGGTTTGAGGATGTGCAGATTTCTCACTCTCTCATCTCTGACTGACCGTGGGACGGAGCCAGGAGCTGTTGGGAGGGGTTTTCACTGCCAGTGCCAGGAGGGGATGGTGGGAGCTGAACCCTCTCTGTGTGCCTGGAGGGTGTTCACAGCTCCTGAGTGCTCCTGCTGCATCCCCTCCTCTTGGGCATTTCCTGTTGCTGCTCCCCAGCAGGGCACCCTCAGTGGAGCTGCTCACAGAATCCTGGAATGGTTTGGGTTGGGAGGGACCTCAAATCTCACCCAGTGCCACCCGTGCCATGGCAGGGACACTTCCCACTGTCCCAGGTGCTCCAGCCCCAGTGTCCAGCCTGGCCTTGGGCACTGCCAGGGATCCAGGGGCAGCCACAGCTGCTCTGGGCACCTGTGCCAGGCCTGCCCACCCTGCCAGGGAACAATTCCTTCCCAATATCCCATCTGGGAGAGAAAAACAAGCAGAATTTTCCTCTGGCAAAACCTTCACCAGATGTGCGCTTTTATTTCCTAACTGAGATTAAAAGATCGGGAGGACTGTGCCAGAAAGGCACAGAAGTGAGGTGATTAAACCAAGTGAGGCAGGTTAAGCCAAGGGCTGCAGAAGGAAAAGCAGGCACGGGTGATTCCAGCACCCCCAGACCTACAGGAGCAGCAAGACAAGTGTTCAAATCTGCAGAGCTTTAATTAAAGAGCTGAGGGAGGGCAAGCTCCGGTGTCACTCGGGGGGCAGAGGTGCTGCCTCCCTGCCCTCCCCGGGCCCCAGGGAGCTTCCCAAAGCTCTCTAGGGCAGAGACTGTGCCCAGTCTCCATCCCCTCTAGGGCAGAGATTGTCCTGTGCCTGCAGCCAGAGCTGCAGCAAAACCTCTGCACGACATCTCCATCCAAACCCACAGCATGGGAGGGGGGACTGGGCTGCAGAAAGCTGATAGTGCCTGCAATAAAATTCCCCGTCCTTGGGATTTTCCACAGTTGCTTTGGACTAGCAAGCAATTGGAAATTAGCTGGGGAATTATTTTTTGAGTTAAGAGAGGCTGAGAAGAAGGAAAGGGTGGCCGCTGTGTCGGTCGTGCGAAGCGGCGATAGGAAAGCCCCACTCTGGTGTTGTTTAACCCTGGGGTTTGTAATTCCTGAAAAAGGGCCCTGAGCCTGATCCTGTTCCAGCTCTGTCCAGGGAAGGAGGGATAATGCCAGGTGGCTGCAGCTGGAATGGGCTCCAGTAACATTTCTGGGTTTAATCTCCACAAGTGAGTGCTCCAACAGAGTCACAGCCGTTCCTCACTTTCAAAAGCTGCTGTTCAAGTAACACAGCTTTGAGATGTGTTTGAATTCTTGTCTGCAGAAATTTGCACCAAATGAGCAAAATTATGTGTATTTCTGGGAGCAGCACGGAGATGGGGGAGTGGAAAGGAATAGAGTCCTTTAACAATGATCCCTCTCTTAATTCTGAAAGCACAGTGCTAAATAGAGAGGGCCTTTTGCAAACATGAAATTGAGAATATGAAAACCTCTGAACACAATAGTGGAAAAATTTAGGAATCATTAAAGTTGCATTGGTTATAAACTACATGAGCAAATCCAACTTTAAATTACCAAGGAAAGCACTGAGCTCAGTTTGCAGTTGAAAACCAACATCTGTTCTGCTGAAAGACAACAGAAAAGGGGAGGAGGGTTTAAAGACAGTTCTCAAAATGGCTGCAAATTTATTATTGAGTCTTTCCTCCTGGAAATCAGCCCTGGTAGCAGCAGTGACATTGCAATGAACTGTTCTGTTTGCCTTCCATAATTAAATAACACTGTGATAGTCCCTCTATTTGGCTAATTTTAGCCCGGTAAATAGCTGGGAAATGCCAGCACTATTGTAACCAAGTTATTCAGCTGCAGAGGCAATGAAAACCTTCCCAGAGCGCTGGGAACTTAGTCCCTGGTGTGCTGCAGCACCAGCAGTGGAGGCAGCAGGTTGGGCTGGGAGATGGTGGCAGAAAACCTGGGTTATCTGTCCACAGCTGCTTATGACTGTAAAATTAGGTTTATCATAAATCACAGAATGGTTTGGGCTGGAAGGGGCCTTAAAACCATCTTGTTCCACCCCCTGCCACGAGCAGGGCCAAGGTTTCTGGCTTTGCTCAAATCCTCCCGGGAGGTTTTGGCCAGGAGTCCTTTGGGTCTGCCTGCCCTGCTTCCCTCGGGCAGCAACACCAACCATGGAAAAGCTGCAGCAACTCATTTTAGCCCCGTGTCTCACACCAGTCAGAAACCAGAGCATCAGCCTCCTTCCTGCTCAATCAAGGCTGTGCAGCTAATTAGCTAATTACCACCATCCTTCAGCACTTGAGCGCAGCTTCAGCGGGCGTGTTCCCTGGAGAAGGTTCTGCTGCTGGAGGACACAGATGCTTGGTGGGGTTCCAGTGCTGGGCCAGAGGCTGGGAGAGCGCCCCAGAGGGAGGCAGTCTGTGGCTGCAGGGGCTGAGGGACGTTCTGGGGGCTCCCCAGAAATGCAGGAAACTCCTGACAGGGTGGTCGGTGTCCCAACACCACTGCCTGAGCCCGCAGATGACCAGCCTTGGAAATGACTCTCTGCAGGAACTGAGGAATCTGCAGCAGCCCTGGAGAACTTTCAGCATCCCCCCAGTTCCCAACAGGGGACAAAGCATTTAAGACATTTTTAATTCATGCAAAGCAGCGCCGTGTTGGAGAGCCCTGGTGACACATTTGTGCATTTCCCTGCTGGAGCCCCTTTCCACACATTTGGGGATTTACTCTCCTAATTTGAAGCGACAGTGCTTCAAGCATGTAGAATTAGCTGCAGAAAGTTACAAAATTGGGGCCACGGTCGGTATCTGTGTTGTCAGCCAGCGCCAGGAGCTGGAGCTCCTTACAAATCTTTCCTCCTTCAGCATAATTAGTTCACAGGTGGTGTCTTGGAAAGCCTTTGAAGATGTTGCTGAATTCTTAACGCTGACTAAACAAGTAACTGTGACAGGTCAGAGAGAATAATTGAGGAATCTTCTTTAATTAATGATTTCACATCTTATGAGGCACTTTTATAAAAATTGGAGTGGGAGAGAGAAGGACCTTAAGTTATTTAATTTTCTCAGGAACAAAAGCGTGTGTTTAAATGAGCACTTGGGCAGGTTGGACAACTCCTTGAACCCCAGTTGCTTCTCCCCGCTCTGCCTTTCTGCACATCTAACACATTTAATATGCCAGGATACCAAATAATACCTCATTTCAAGCAGGCTCTGTTTGTTCCGTGGGAAACCTGCCAGCCCCTCCAGTTTTTCTCCTCTTATGCAGTTGCAAATCCCATTTAAATCAATCAGTGATTTTGTGTAAGGAGAATCTGCAGGGTTGGACTCTGAATTTCGGGGTTTGCAGTGCTCTTTCTTGCCATTATTTCTGTCTGTTGGTGAGGAAAGCACCGTGTTCCTGCAGCTGGGGGCTCTGCATGGCAGCAGGAGAGGCTGGTGCAGCACCCCTGGAGCAGGGAAGAGCCTGGGGCAAGAGGCAGGGCCAGCTGGGCTTCACTGCCAGAACCCAGCTGCTCTTCCCTCTCCCTGCTCCTGCAACTCCTCTCAAACTCTAAAGGGCTGTGAAAAGGTGATCCACATTTTGGATCCCAGATCACGACAAATTTAACTTCTAAATCCTGTCAGGAGCAGATGTGTGTTTGCTCTAAGAGCTTTTGATGCTTGGTGGCCGCTTTGGTGCCCCCCAAATCCCCCAATGCCTGGGATCCCATCTCCATCAGCTGCTGGGAATGACCCTCCAGCACCCAGCCCCAGAGCACCAGGGGTTCTTCTGTCCCAGTAACAGACACAGAGCAGATACAGGGCTGCTGCCAGGTCTTGCTGTGAGTAGTTTGGCATCACATGCGTGAATACCCCGAAAATATCAATATATTAAACCTCCTTGTCAGTCAGCTGACAGCTCTGTGCTCAGAGCACATCGTGGGCATTGCTGCTGCACCCCAGAGCCCAGGCAGGTGTGAAATTCAGGCAAAGCTGGTGTCTGCATGCAGCCAGCTCCGTGCACCTGCGCCGTTAATTCTGGGTTTCTGTGGGAACCCGTGGCCCAGCCACACTGGGAATTACAGCCTGGGGGAAATAGCTGCCTTGCAGTGCTGCAGTCACCTGCTGCTTCCAACAGGTGAACTCTGTGCTTGTGAATCTTCCCGGGAAGGCACATCCTCCCAGTGAATGTGTGGAATTAGGTAAACATTCCTGTTTAAGCTGAACGAGTGTCTCAGGGTGTGCTCAGTGACATTCAGCGTGCTCAGAGCCTGCATCATCATCCCAGCAGAATGTTTGAACACACTAAATCATATTATTCACTGCTTGCTGAAGAGATGCATTATTTAATATCAAGAGAGCCGCTTTCTATCAGCTGAAAAATAGGACTAGAACTAGGTCGTTTTTAGTCCATTGATTCCCACTCTCTAAGCCGGCATGTAAAATACAAGAATGTTTTTTTCCTTGTACTGTATTGCCTACAAGCCTTCTGTCAGTGGGGATTTCAATATTAATGAGTTTTCCCACGAATATGAGAAGCCCACTTAGGAGAAGAAGCTGCTCTGAGAATCCTGAATATTTTACAATATCACACATCGATCAGTTGGCTGGAATTTCACATTTTAACCAAGGAGTGCTTCTGACAGATGCCAGGAAAGCAGAGCAGGGCCAGGTGTGAAATGGCTTCTGGGGGCTGTGAGGAGGGTGGAGGATGTGGAGGCTGGGGAGATGCTCAGCCTCCTGCTGCTTCTTCCTCCCACTCGCGTGTTCCTGGTGCTGGGGGTGAACCAGGAGGTTCCTCCCATCCCTGAGGGAGTTCTCAGCATCCAGGGATCAGTGTCCTTGGTGCTGGGTGTGTCTCAGTGTCCAGACCAATTCCTGTTTCTGTCAGGTGTGTGTTGTGTGCAGGAACTCCAGTGTGGGAACCTGGGAACCTCTTCCCAGTACAGCTCTAACTTCCTGCAGTTAATGGGGTTTAAACACAGATGTTCACTGAATCAAGGACTGTCCTGAGCTGGAGGGGACACATGGATCATTGATCCAGCCCCAGGCCCTGCACAGACCCCAAACCCCATCCTGGGCATCCCTGGAGCTCTGTCCAAACCCCCCTGGAGCTGCTCTGGCAGCCTTGGGGCCATGTGTTGCAGACATCTTTTATGAAAATCCTTTCCTTTAGGATTTTTCCTCCTGAGAAGCTGAGAGGCCTCAGGAACAAAATGCAAACAATGGTTATCTGCTGCTGTGGGATGCAACAGGTGCAGCTGGGATTGGTCCATGTCACAGCCAGCTGGCTCAGACAGAGAGCTGAGCCACAAACTTTTGTTATCATTCTTTCCTATTCTATTCTTAGCCAGCCTTCTGATGAAACCTTTTCTTCTTTTCTTTTAGTATAGTTTTAATGTAATATATATGATAAAATAATAAACCAGCCTTCTGAAACATGGAGTCAGATCCTCATCTCTTCCCCAGTCCAAAAACCCCCGTGAACACGGTCACAGCCATGCCCATTCCCTGGGGATCTGGGCACTGCCAGCACCCTCTGGGGATGAACCTGTCCCAAAATCCACCCAAACCCCCCTGGCCCAGCTCCAGCTGTTCCCCTGTTCTTTACACAACCTATTGACACCTTCCCCGAGACTGAGACAAGTCCCAGCTCTGCCTGAGAGAAGACAAGCAGGAGATTCCAGAATGTGATTCAGCAGCAGGAAGAGAGCAGTCCGTGTTTTTATTTATCACAGAAGGATATGTTTTAAGTGAAGGTTTGATCAGCCAGAACTGGCTGACTACAGGAATTGTGCAGGAATAAATATGCATATATCCATCTCGATGAGATGGGTGCCCATGTGCAGGGATTTGAAATGTATGTAGAGCTGTGGATCCAGAACCTCAGGGAGGGCCCAGCTCCGTGTGGAACTCGGAGGAGCCTACAGCTACAGCTGGCAGGAAAGGATCTGACAAACTTGGGTTGTTGAGGGAGGGAAGGCTGGGGGGATTAGGGGACTTGTCAGAAAAAGCCTGTTTGAAAACTCCATGAATATGTCAGTTTTAAAGAAATTCAAATAAAGGCCTGTTGAGTTTTGAGTGGGAAAAAAAATAGGTTGGCTTCCTTCCAGGCTCCCCATCTCATTCCAGGCAACACTTCTTCTTTTTTTGTCTTTTCCCTGTCTGAATTTCGCACCAAATGGAAATTTCAGTTCCATGCCAGCTGCATTTAGAGTATCTGTGCAACATGGACATTTTGATGGAGTTGCCAACAATATTTCCAGCCAGGATGGAAAACAACATCCCAGGATGACACAGGATCAGCCATTTCCTCACTCTGAGCCTGGTGTTTCAAAGCTGCATCTTTTCCTTCCCCTCACTACAAACAATTGCAAAGCCCAGCCTGCTGAGGTGGAATTTAAGCTGGGCTTTGTCCTCCTTTAAACTTTCCAGATGAGCTCTTAACGTGTCACCAGGCAACCATGAAAGGTTTTTCCAGGAGGCTCTCTGGGTTAAAGAAAGCAGCACCAAAATTTGCAGGATTTGTATTGTAGCTGAGCCAGGCCTGCATCCTTGCAGGAGCAGGGTGGGAACAGTTCAAGCAGCAGCTCTGAACAATTACATAAATACTCTTTCATCACTGGCACCTGCTCCTGCTCATGGTTTTTGGGAAGCCCAGATTTTAACCGAGCCTCTGAATCCACAGAACAGTGTGGAGCCATCTGATTAAAATGTTAAAGATGCTTTTCATTAAGATGGAAGCTGTGCACAACATTTTCCTGTTTCCAGCTGCTGAGTCAGGCAGTTCCATAAGAAAGAGCTGCTGGCATGAGGCAGTGGGAGATGAGCTCAGTGGGTGGGTGGCAGCCTGCTCCACACGGAGCCAGGTCCTGGGGTGGCACTGGGTGGCACTGGGTGGCACTGGGGGCACTGGGTGGCACTGGGACAGCCAGCAGCACCTGCCACTGCACACTCAGGGTGAAATGATTGACCTTGGCCCCTTTTGTGCCCCTCACGTGGAGGTCCATGGTCAGCTCTGTGTTTCTCTGTCCATCCTGCCCCAGATGCTGCCTGTCTGTGCACTGAGGGCTGCCACTCACCCTTCCTCTGTCCCTGATGGCTCTGCAGTGTCTGTCCCCCACCCAGAGGGAGCCCTCTGCAAAGCCAGGCAGCTCAGAGAACAGCTGCCTTTGGGAAGCTCAGGAGGAACAAACAGGGTGTAGATTTGCCAGTGGGAAAACAGGGAGAGATGTGAATAACCCAGGGCAGAGAGCTCTGCTCAGACACCCTGCAGGAACGAGCAGTGCCTGCCTGTAAGGATCCCAAACCTGCTCTGCCCTTCCCTCCCACACTGCACAGCCCCATTCAGGGCCCGATTTCCCCAGAACCACAGAATATCCTGAGCTGGAAGGGACCCACAGCGCCAGTGCAGCTCCCAGCAGAAGAGCAGTGTTTTACAGAGAGGTGGAAATCCCACCCTGCTCAGTGCAGGCTATCACTGTCCAATTCCCAGGCAGGTGCTGCACAAACCTGAAGGATTTTAGTGCTTAGGGGTAATACATGGCACAAACTAGGGAAAAAAAGATTGGTTTGGAGGCAGAATGTGTCTTTCTGCACGTGTCTCCAAGGCTACCAGAGTCAGTTTTGGGGCATCCATCTCTGTCCCAGAAGCACCAAGACACTGCACTAATTGACAGAGATTTTCAAAGGCATGGCTCTTAGCAGAACCTGCATGCCTAAAGCTCCCAGCCAGCTTTGAGAAATCTCAGCTGTTGGGGGCTTTTTCCTCTCTTCTGTGTAATAACATATGCAAAGCTGAGCCATAATGTCTCCAAAATCCTCAGGATTAAGCTGAAAAGCGAGTGGGGAAGGCTGGGGCATGAAAGGCTTCCTGACGCAGAATCCTCCAGCAGCAGGAAAAGCTGCAGAGCAGCAGCAGGCAGGGAGGGTGAGGGGCTCTGGAAAGGGACCCCCAGCAGAAATCCCAACCCCAAATGGCTCTGCAAGAGGGGGGATCATTCCCTCTCCCCCACAGGCAGCTGCAAGAGCTCAGGGTGCTGTCGATGGCAAATCAGCTCCTGCTGCAATCCCAGACAGCTCATCCCAGGGAGCAGGGACTGGGGGAAATGGAGCCACCGAATCACAGAATGGCCTGGGCTGGGAGGGACCTTAGATAAATCCCACCCAGTGCCACCCTGCCATGGCAGGGACCCCTCCCACTGTCCCAGGTGCTCCAGCCCCAGTGTCCAGCCTGGCCTGGGACATTCCAGGGATCCAGGGGCAGCCCCAGCTGCTCTGGGCACCCTGTGCCAGGGCCTGCCCATTCTAACAAAAGGATCCCTCAGTGGGGTCAGTGCTGGGAGATGGATCCCTAACCTGGAGCCACCCCCAGGGAGCCACAGCTGCAGGTGGCAAAGGTGGCAAAGGCCGCTCTGTGCTCAGAGTGACAAATCACCAAATCACTGCATTAAAAGGTGCAGGCATGAGCCCCACAATGCCCCACAGCTCTGGAGGGTCAGCTGGGAGGAGGTGGCAGGGAATGATGGCTCCCAGCACAGCACCTGGGCACTCTGGCATCCCTCAGCACCTGGGCACTCCTGAGCACTGGGCACTCTGGCATCCCTCAGCACCTGGGCACTCCTGAGCACCTGGGCACTCTGGCATTGCTGAGCACCTGGGCATTCCTGCATTCCTGCCATGAGGAGAGCCCCGTGCTGGCCGCAGCCCAGCCTGGCTCGGGGAAGATCTCAATCAAGTTGAAAAGTAGCAACAATTTTGCTGGGGCAGTGTTTGAACACTGTGGAGCCCCATGAATAGTTAATGTCACGTCAAGGGCTGCAGACAAACGCTGCTGGCTCTGGAGAGCCAATAGCTCAGGCTGCTGTGAGTGATGTTTGTTCCCCGCACACACAGCCCCGTGGAAATTGCAATCATCCCTCACGAGGGGCTCGGCAGCCCAGGAGGGGTGGCCTCTGCCTGGCTGCTGCTCTGGGAATGGCCAGGGCAGCCTGCTGTGCCTCCCTGCTGCTGGCACACACAGTTCTGCAGAAATGGCTCTGGGGGAGTCCAGGAGCCCCCTGTATGAGGGGACTCTCCCTGTGGCCCTCAGTTTGTGCCTGTCACCAAGGACAGGGCAGCCCTGGGAGCTGGCACAGCTCTCAGTCACTCCATCCCAAAATCAGGGGGTTGGAAAAGCCCCCCCGGGTCACCAGGTCCACTCCCTGACCCGTCCCCACCCTGTGCCCAGCCCAGTGCTCTGAGTGCCACCTCCAGGTGACACCTCCAGGATGGGCTCTCCAACCCTCCCTGGGTAGCTCCAATCCTGAGCCCCTTTCCATGGGGAAATTCCTGCTGGGTGTGACCGTGTTCACCGGGGTTCTTGGATGAGGGAAGAGACGAGGATCTGACTCCATGTTTCAGAAGGCTGATTTATTATTTTATGATAGATATTACATTAAAACTATACTAAAAGAATAGAAGAAAGGATTTCATCAGAAGGCCAGCTAAGAATAGAATAGGAAGGAATGGTAACAAAGGTTTGTGGCTCAGCTCTGTGTCTGAGCCAGCTGACTGTGATTGGCCATTAATTACAAACAACCACATGAGACCAATCCCAGCTGCACCTGTTGCATCCCACAGCAGCAGATAACCATTGGTTACATTTTGTTCCTGAGGCCCCTCAGCTTCTCAGGAGGAAAAATCCTAAGGAAAGGATTTTCCATAAAACATGTCTGTGACATTGGTGCCCACCCTGAGCTGCCCTGAGGCTGTTAGGATGCAAGGAGCCGCTGTAACTTCTGCAATCAGCAAACAGTTGGACTTGGTTGTTTATTTCATCCACCACCTTCTTCTAATCAAAACACTACTGATGATTAATTCTTTGGCTATATTGGCACAGTTTGGGAATGAATTTCCATGGGTTATGGGGTTTTATTATTCCTGTAAAAAGAGAGGAATACATGCACTGTGCAGAGATGTGACCAAGAGGAACCCACCAGAAATGCTTAAGAAAATCAACAGAAATCTGAATAAACCCCACATCTTAGAAATCATCTGCCAGGCACCTCAGTGGAAGATTTGCTGAAATCTACCAGCACTTCCAGCCAAAAACTTCCTTCCTCATCCTCCCAAAAAGGGAGAGAAATCATGTTCCAGCCTGCTCAGCTCCACATCCTTTGTCAAGAGCACAAGAATGATGTGGAAACCATGCAGAAACTGGAAAGCTCAGTGTAAAAAATTATCATTCACGCTGCTGTATGACATTGCCTCAACACAGCAGAACCAACAAAGTCTTCCTGATAGATGAGAACTATCAGAGATTGCCACTGAACACGGAGATTTAATGTGCTGCTTAATTCAAGAGCTTATTTACAATGTCACACGTCACTTGGAGAAAAATGGCTCTGACAACCAATCATTTAAAATATAGGAAGAATGTTTAACAAAAGGTCAGAAGTACAAATATTTTACATATTAACTACTAATAAATTCATTTCCTCTCAAAGTTAGGAGGATCAGCAAATGTCTCCAAAGCCATTTGCAATATTTCAGCACAAGACCCAACCTCTAATTACCAATGTAAGTTGTAAATAATTGTCAAGAATGCAGATGAGCCAAAAATTCTCTCAAATTAAAGTAATTAGCTCCCAAGTCAAATTTTTCTGTCACATTAAAACGCTTTTCCTTGTCTCCAGTGTGACACTTACAAATGAGAGCCACATTGTCAGGGAAGCAGTTATTGTAGGCTGCCAGAATGATGCCTGAGGAACCTGAGCTTCCCAGCAGTCCAGGCTTTCCCTCCTTCCTGTGCTGCTCACCCCACGTGGGAGGGGGGAATTTATCCAGCAATTTATCCAGCTGGAACCCTGGCAGGTGGCTGCAGAGCTTCCCCATCCCTTGGTGTGGGAGTATCCCTGGTGGAGAGCCTCAGTGCTTGGCTCTTCCTGCTTCTCCTTCCCTGAGGAACCTTCCAGACCTCCTGGTCTGGGACACAGGGGTGGGAGAAAGGTAATGGGGATGGGGATGGGGAGAGGGAATGGGGATGGGGATGGGAATTGGGATGAAGATGAGCAGCTTCTTCCTCCCAGTGCTTTCTCTGGCACTTTCATGGTTTATTCTCAATGTCCTCTCAACCAAAGCTGTGTTTGCCCCGTCCAGTGGAGGATCCTGAGCCGTTTTCCTGTTTAATTTTGGATTCCCAGGCAGGACCCAGAGTCAGGCTTGGTTTCTGTTTAACTTCAGGCTAAACAAGGTTGGGTTTGCTGCAGGTGAACCCAAAACCAGGGCAGATGTGGGGAGGATGGAGTCCCAGCCTTGAGCACATCCCATCCCAAGCCAGAGTGTGACCAGGGGGCTGCACAGAGCCCTGAAATGGCACAGGACTGACCTGCTCCCTTCCAGGGATCCCTTCCTGTGGCTGTTCCCCCAACAGCTGTTGCTATTCCACTTCTTCCAGACAACACAGCAGGGTTTAGACTCAGAAATCCAGGCTGGATGTGTGGTTTGGTTTGCCTGGGTGTGCCACGAGCAGTGAATGTGGAGGATGCTTCAAGGGAGGGACAGGCTGAGCCTCGCTCAGCATCTCAGCCATTAGGGCTGGAGTCAGGAGAGGTTCACCCCAGAGGGCGCTGGCACTGCCCAGGCTCCCAGGGAATGGGCACACTCCCAGAGCTGCTCCAGGAGCCTTCGGGCAGTGCAGGAGGGCCCAGGGGCCAGGATTTGGGACTGTGGGTGACGGGTGTGCTCCTGCTGCCCAGAGCCATCGAGCCCCGGCTCCCTTGGCTGATTCCTGCCTTCTCCTTTGCTGCTGGAAGGGGATCAGGTGGTGATCCTGTTCAGCACGGGTCCACCTCAGCGCTGGGGCCCAGATCTCCTCTGTCTGCCCAAGCCAGCTCCTCCTCAGGGCTGTTCCCATCTGTGAAAAATGTCAATTTTAAAAGTTTAAAATTTAAAATGTCAATTTTAAAATTTTAAAAGTTTAATAGTAAAAAAACGGTCATAAGAATAGTAATACAATTAGAGTAATAATAATTAGGACAATTTGGATTAGGACAATATGAGACAATAGAAACAGAGTTATGGACATCCGAGTACCTTTTTCTGGGCAGCAGGAGCCCGAAAAAGGACCCCATTAACAGAGGATTAACCCTTAAAAACAACAGCCTGTTGCATATTCATACACCTCATCCATGATGCATAAATTCCATCAAACACAGGATTCTGGCTGGGCAGTGTCAGCTTCTTCCTCTCATCCTGACAGCGCCTTCGAGGCAGAAGAAGTTCATTTCTTCTGATAAGAGGGCAATAAATTCTCTTTCTCTGAAAGATTCAGGTGTCCTGGGGCTGCTATCTCAGTGCGAGTCCTTTCTTTAAAAAAGTATCTTACATAGTATTGTTTCTATTTTAACAATTTTTTATTACCCAAAACTCCATTTAACACACTACTTAAGAGAATTAATCCAGCGTTACTTTCTAACACAACACATATTCATTTCAATATTTGCGAAAAGCCAATCATGAAATACACATTTTTCACACATCTGTCACTCCAGAGCTCCTCAGGGACGTTCCATTTCCCCAACACCACTGCACTCCTCAGCCACACAAAGAAATGGGACACGGCTCCAATATCAAGGATGATATATAAAGCCAAATTTCCTTCTGTTCCCTCACAGTAATTTCCCCATAAATACTCCTGGGGGCTGTGAAGTGTTCCTTGCAGCAGGATGGGAGTCCATCAGGGCTGTGCTATTTCATCCTGCGCAGCTCTCGGTGCTTCATTCATCCCAGGCAGGCGTCACAGGGACTCTGTGCCCTGCACTGTTTCAGGGAAGGTGCTTCTCTGTGATACCACCAGCTTTGTCTCTGCACGAAACTGCACTGAGACACACCTGAGCAGAGTGTGAAGGCTGAAAGTGGGGGTGTCTCACTAAAGCTTGTCCTGCCCTGTCACTGTCACCACTGCTCTGATCCTGGCACACCCAGGGACACCCACAGGATCCTGGAATGCTTTGGCTTTGGAGGGGCTGTAGAGATCATCCTAGTATCAAAAACAATAACCAACTGTCATCATCACTCCATAACCACCGCCAGACAAACACAGAATTAACCCCAGAACTAACCCCCCCAAAAAAACAAACAAAAACACAAACCATGATCATAAACCATCAACCAATCACCCTCCAAATTTTACGTTCTTGTAGCTTATAAAAAGCATGACACTGAAGATGTCGAGATGGACCCCTCCCACTGTCCCAGGTGCTCCCAGCCCTGTCCAGCCTGGCCTTGGGCTCTGCCAGGGATCCAGGGGCAGCCACAGCAAATCTGGGAATTCCATCCCAGCCCCTGCCCACCCTGGCAGGGAACAATTCCCAATTCCCAATATCCCATCCAGCCCTGCCAGGGAACAATTCCCAATATCCCATTCCACTCTCCAAAGGAACAATTTCCAATTCCCAATCTCCCATCCATCCCTGCCCTCTGGCAGTGGGAGCCATTCCCTGTGTCCTGTCCCTCCATCCCTTGTCCCCAGTCCCTCTGCAGCTCTCCTGGAGCCCCTTCAGGCCCTGCCAGGGGCTCTGAGCTCTGCCTGGATCCTTCTCCTCCCCAGGACTGAGCAGGAACCACAGCAGGACCCACAGAGGGACCAGGAACTGCAGGGATTTTTAGTGAGGAACCACCCAGTGCCCTTGAGCAGTTGCTGGCTTGGGAAATGCTCTGTTCCAGAGGTGATTTGGGAAATGCTCTGTTCCAGAGGGTAATTTGGGAAATGCTCTGTTCCAGAGGTGATTTGGGAAATGCTCTGTTCCAGAGGTGATTTGAGACCCTCATCCCCCTCTGTCCGCTGAGGCCCATCCCAGCCCTGCTGTCCCTCTGTGCCCAGTGAGCCAGGGCTGGCAGCCCTGGTGGGACAGCTCTGCTTTGAGCCACACCATCCTCACCAGCAAAAGTGATCTGACTTTGAAATCTCCAGGGCTGGGTGTATTTTTAGCAGTGTGAAATGAGTCTGTGGCTGTTTGCAGTATTTAGCATGAGTTATTTGTTGGGGAAAGGTGACTCTGGCTGCTGTGGAGGGCAGGCAGGGAGTGTGTGTCCCCTTCTGCCTCCTTGGGCCAGGGCTCCCACATCCAGGGAGCCCCAGTTCCAGGCAAAGAGCCCCACAATTCAGGGTTACACAGCTGGTGGCCATGGTTACCGTGTGTTCATTGTTTGGGTGCTTTATTCAACCTGTAAATATCATATTTTACATTTTGCCTCAGTCAAAATCAGCACCAGGATCGGTTTTGCACTGGACACAGGGCACATCCCAAGTGGGGTCTTCATGACTGGAACCAGAAATGCCTCTGTCTCATTTTCTGTGCGTACACAAACACAGGCTGGGGTAATATTTCACTTTAAGACATTGCTGGTGGCACGTCTCAAGTGTTTAAATTACTAAGCTTTCAGATTTTAGCACAGCAAACAGCTGATTTTTGCTTATGCAGTTCTAGTAATCGTATTTTAGTCCTTGTTTTCCCATTTTAAGACTCACAAAATGCTTTTTTACTCATTTAAATTTGAAATACGGACAAATCAGCATTTCATCTCCCAGCTCCTGCCCTGCCAGCAGCCCTGTGTGAATGCTGATGGACAGGCCCTGATAACACCCTTCTCTTATCAACCCCATCACTCTTCTGGGGCTCATCTCCTGGATCTTCCTGCCAGCACTCCCATCCCAGAGGATGATAAAGCCCCTCTGTTAAGCACCTGGCACTTCCCAGCTTTATCCTGCCCAGCCCTGGCTTATCCCTGGGCAGAGTCAGCTCTTGGACAGCTCCTGCAATATTCCGTGTCCTTCCTCAAGGATTTTCTGAGAGATTTGTCTGAGCAGTGCTGAGCTCTGCTTGACAGATAATGCACAAAGCAAGATCTGACTGCAGCCCCACCACCCGGGGATGGGCTGAGCCAAATCTGTGCCCTGGGCTGGGACAGCTCCTGGGGAGGATGCTGGGAGAGGGGCAGCTCACAGGACATTCCTGCCAGAATCCCTGTCCCTGCAGCTTCCAGCCCTGCCCGGGGCAGCTGCGCCAGGCTGGGCAACCTTTCCAGGGAGGAATTCTCCCTAAAATCCCATCTAAACCTGCTGTGGCCCAGCCTGAGGCCGTTCCCTCTGCTCCTGTCCCTGTTCCCTGGAGCAGAGCCCGACACCCCCCCGGCTGTGCCCTCCTGGCAGGAGCTGTGCAGAGCCACAAGGGCCCCTGAGCCTCCTTTGCTCCAGGCTAAGCCCCTGCCCGGCTCCCTCAGGGATTCTGCAGCCCCTTCCAGCACTGACCTAGGACTGACCCAGCACTGATCCAGAACTGACCTAGAACTGACCTAGAACTGATCCAGAACTGACCCAGAGCTGACCCAGCACTGACCCAGAGCTGACCCAGCACTGACCTGGAACTGACCCAGAACTGACCCAGAACTGCCCCCAGGGCTGGGGGTGCCCAGAGCTGGCCCCAGCACAGGAGGGATGTTTTGAACCAGGCCAGGAGAGAGGAACAGGGGGCTGGAGAGAGCCTCCATGCCCACTTGCCTGCTCCAGAGGCATTTCCACATTTCTGGAATTCCCAGCCTTCTCCAGGTGCTGCCATCTTGGCCAAGGCTCTGTTTAGCTCCAGCCTCCACCTGGCATCACTTCAGAGTGATCCATTTACCTCACTCCTGCCTCTCCCACCCCAGTGCAGCTCCTCAGCCTCAGCATGATTGCATTTGCATGAGACTGCACAAATCCCCTGATCCATTTTCAGACGAGGCTTCCAGGTTTGGCTCTCCCAAGGTCAAGCTTTGCCTGGGCCTCCAGGGAGGTTTCTGTGCTGCCCATTGCCCCTGCCAGGGGAGCAGGTTCCAGAGCTCTGCAGCACCCTGGGCCCATCACCACTGCTGCTCCCTAACAGAGCCTTTATGGACTGTCGACCTCCTCCTCTGCAGCCATAAATCCTCCAGCAGCTTCAAGTGGAACAAAATGTAGAGATGTTATCCCCAGGCCTCGCCCCAGCCTTCTGAGGCCCATTATCTCCCCATCTTTTCTTTTAAAAGAACCTTATTTGACAGCCTAGCCTTTTTCATCCTTCTTTTTTGCCTTACTGCTCTGACCTTGAGTTAGTTTATTCCTTCCCTCTCTGTATGTTTTAAACGTTGCACCAAAAAATCCAATTTATTAAGGCTTTCCTTTAGTAAATGATTAACCTGAATATGGTTAAATGAAATGCTTATTAACATCTCCCTGCATAATCCATTTAACAGAATTAGTCTTGCTTATTCAGACAACCTAAAGGGGTCTCTGCTTTTGTCTACACAGCATCAGCATTAAAGCTTATAATTATTTCTGGTTAATGCAGGCCTTGGTGTTGGAAATGCTGGTTTGTGTGTTCCAGCATAGCACTTCTCCTAATCTCTTGTATTAATTAGAGATACTGATATAATACTACTTTGTTCCTTTCTATTCAGCACCAGGAGAGATGTCTGAATATAATCCTATCTGTGCTGAGGGTGTCTTAAATATTTCCACAAGTGCTGGCTGGTGTAAAACATTAGGATTAGGTCCAATAATCCATAACTGGAAGAAAGGAGAGCTCACAAAGGCGCGTGGGCACGCGAGGTGTGCCATGCCAGGCAGGGAATTCTCCTCACCCTGAGGGGACATTGAAGGTCCCCTCTGACCTCAGTTTCCACCCCCAGCCCCTGTGGGTCCCTTCCCAGCCCTGCTGATGTTCTGTGTGTGTCCCCATTCCCTTTCCCTTTCCCAGAGGGATGCAGCCACTCTGGCTCTGAGCAAAATTTGACTTACACAGCAGCACAAAAGTAAATTATTACCCCTCAGTGGCTGCAGCTGACATTTTAAACTCATTGTGCCCTGTAAATCCTGGGTCATTTGGTATTTCAGACATCAGGCTGCTCGTGCAGCTCGTTTTAATCTTTTCCTAGATGGAAATTCACTTTCTTCTCAGGCATTTCAAGGTGTCACCCCCCAGGGCTCTGAAGTGAATTTGCAGCACCAGATCATAAAGTCATGAAATTGTTTAGGTTGGAAAAGTTCTCCACACCAAGGAGTCCAACCATGGCCAGCACTGCCAGGGCCACCCCTGAGCCACATCCCCAAGTGTCACATGCACTTTGAGGTGGCCCTGGGGATGGGGAACTGTGAAAAATGCCCATCGCTTGTTTTTAAAATTTTTAAAGTTTGATAGTAATAAAGTGGTTGTAAAAATAGTAATACAATTAAAGTAATAATAACTTGGACAATTTGGATTAGGACAATATGAGACAATAGAAACAAAGAGTTAGGGACGTCCGGGTACCTTTTCGGGGTAGCACGAGCCCGAAAAAGGCCCCACGTTAACAGAGGATTAACCCTTAAAAACAACAGCCTGTTGCATATTCATACAGCTCATCCATGATGCATAAATTCCATCAAACACAGGATTCTGTCTGGGCAGTGTCAGCTTCTTCCTCTCATCCTGACAGCACCTTCGAGGCAGAAGAAGTTCCTTTCTTCTGATAAGAGAGCAATAAATTCTCTTTCTCTGAAAGATTCAGGTGTCCTGGGGCTGCTATCTCACTGCAAGCCCTTTCTTTAAAAAAAGTATCTTACATAGCAGAGTTTCTATTTTAACATTTTGTTATGACTTAAAACTATATTTAACACACTGCTTAAGAGAATTAATACAGCATTACTTTCTAACACAACACATATAACATTCATTTTAATATTTGCCAAAAGCCAATCATAAAATACACATTTTTCACAGGAACCCAAACCTCCCTGGGCAGCTGTGCCAGGGCTGGGCAGCCTTTCCCTGGAGAAACTCCTGAAGCCCATCCTGACCCTCCCTGGACGCAGCTCTCCTTCCCCTCTCTGGGCACCAAACCCTCTGAAATCAGCTCTGTGTCACGCTGGGGATGGGGCCTATGGAAATGCCCAGCATGGCTGCAGGTGTAATCACAGGCTCTAATAATTCCAGCTTTTATTTAAAGCCTAATGACACGTTCCTCCACCATTACCTCCCTGCATAAATATTAAGACTGGGAGCTCGTGTGTGTGTGTGTGTGTGTGTGTGAAACAATGGCATGGTAATATTTCAGTGGGGGGAAAAAAGGCAGCTGGTTTATGCTCTCTCAAACATTTAAACCTTCTCATTTTTCCCTATACTGAGGGCTTAGTCTGACACAGAGAACCATCCAAAAGTTCTTTGAAAAATACCAAGTCCAAGAACAAAGTGACCTTGCATGGCCTTGCACAGAAAAGCAAGGACTGCTCAGTCCTTACCAAAATAATTGCTCAGACTAGATCAAGGACTGAGCAGACCATGCTAAGAGTCTTTAAATTTTAAAGATGTGTTTATTTTTAAAGTTTATACATCAGCACAAAGCTATGAAATTTTATTAATATCCAGCAATAGTGTTTTGCTTGGCCAGCAATGAATTAATCAAAATTCTGAGGGGGAGAAGAAAAAGTCTGCAGGAGATTATTAATTTTTAAGAATTTTTAAGAGTCTAGCCCAATATTTTAAACTATGTGTCATCCAGTAGGCCTCGTGTGACATCATAATTGATAATTAAGCTTCTCCAGGTTTGCTTCCCCTTCAGGTTTCTTTTCCATCCAATTCTCCTGCTTAGGCAGCTTTGGGAACTGTAACTTTTCTATTATCTCCCAAGTCAGTGCATTTTCCCCCCATTAACTCCCCTCTTGCCTTTGTGCAGAAACAATCCAGGTATGATTTAATAAGCCCTGGAAAGACAGAGCTGGTTCATATGCAGGAAATCAGATTTACATAATTTTCCGCTGGCTTTTATAGCTACTGTAGTTCAAATTATCCTTAAGTTGGGGAAACTCTCTTCATAGCACAAAATGAAATAGCACCTGTGTTATGCTTAGCTTCCCCACCCGGCCCTCACAATAAATTAAAAGTTGATTTGGCATCCTGACTTAGCACAGAAAGTCCTTTTGAAATGAGAGGAGAAGAAGGGCCCTGGCCCGCAGTTAGTCACAGTCATCAGTCACTAAACTAAGCTTCAAAACCAAGTTTAATCCTGTTTTGTTTTGGGTTTATTACCTGAGCCTTTCTGCACGGGGGAAAGCAGAGGATTTGGGGTTGTGTCACATTCTCTGCGCCAAGTAAAATGTCACACACTGCAAGTGGAGCTGCAGGGGGCTGTACAGAAACCAAGGGGATGTTGGTGGTTGGGATTTGATCCAGGATTTGGGCTGAGCAAGGCTCAGGACTGGGAGGCTGCATCCTGGATTTTGTGCAGGGTGAGCTCCTCGTGCTCCCTCCTCCTGCCTGAGGCTTTCCAAGAGCAAGGCCATGGGTTTCACAGAATCCTGGCATGGTTTGGGTGGGAAAGGACCTCAAAGCCACCCAGTGCCACCCCTGCCATGGCAGGGACACCTCCCGCTGTCCCAGGCTGCTCCAGCCCCAATGTCCAGCCTGGCCTTGGGCACTGACAGGGATCCAGGGGCAGCCCCAGCTGCTCTGGGCACCTGTGCCAGGGCCTGCCCACCTTGCCAGGAACAATTCCTGCCCAATATCCCATCTAAATCAACTCTCATTGAGTTTAAGGCCGTTCCCCTTGTCCTGTCAAGGGCAGGGTTTCTGCCAGGTCCATCCCTGAGGCACAGCTGGGACACTTCCAGTCCCAGGGACCAGCTCCTCCCTTGCTCCTCAGCACTGATTGCTTTCTCTCTGCACTTTGTGTGCATTTACCCAGGAATTTGAGAAGGGCTTTGTGGTAAACAAATAAATACAATTTCTTCAAAATGAGTATTAATGTCTTTAGCTGAGCACCATTGTCAAACTCTAGCTTCTGGAGTTGAGCAGAAAATGAGCTGTTTTCCACAAGGGCTTCATCCAGTCCCCTCTCATTGATTGCACTGCAGATCTTCATGCTCAGTAACCTAAAGATGGATCGATTATTCAGCTGGTTAAAAACGAAGCACTGCCATTTCTAAGTGCTTGCCTTACAAACAATTCCAGCTGCTGGAGCAAGCGGGGCTGTTCCCTGGGCAGGGTGGCAGCAGGGCTGGGCTGTGCTCACAGCCTTCTCCCCGCTGCCCAGAGCGATCCTGCTGCTGCCCTGAGAGGGGAAACATCCTCACCCATGGAGAAGGATGGCATGTGGGGGGCTGAGAGAGGGGATTGTCACTGACCCCTGTGCTTGCCTTGCAGCTCCCAGCACAGCCCAGTACGGCATCACCGGGCACGCCGAGGTGCTCTTCTCCTGCTGGTCCCTGGTGCTGACGCTCTCCTCCCTCAGCAGCATATTCTACCTGAAGAACATCCTTCTGCACTAAATGTAAAGACCCATAAAAGGCTTTTAAGGATTCTCTGAAAGTGCTGATGACTGGATCCAATCTGGTAGAGTTTGTTAAAAGCGGCGTGGGATATAATCAGTGCTTACATGGGGATGATCGCCTTCTGTAGAATTGCTCATTATGTAAATACTTTAATTCGACTCCTTTTTTTTTGATTAGCTGCATTACCTTGTGGAGCAGTACACATTGTCCTTTTTTAAGACGTGAGAACTCTGAAATTACTTTTAGAGGATATTAATTGTGATTTCATGTTTGTAATCGACAAGTTTTCAGAAGCATTCAGTCATGGTCTGCTGACTCGCAGACTGTAGTTTACAAAAAAAGGATATTGCAGTAAAAATGTGCTTCTTTAAGGCTGCAATACAAACATTCAGTTCCCTCCTCAACTAGCATTCTATCCAAACTTACACAAAAAACATTCGTTCTTTTTTGAGTAAAAAAAAAAAAATCGAATAATATTGCCTTCAAAATACTTCTTCAAAATATTACACATATCTAGATTTTCTTCTAGCATGATATTCAGGTTTCAAGAATGAGCCTTGTACTATAACTGCGTTGCGCAGTACCGCTTTTGTTCTCTTCCCTCCTTCCTGCCAGTTCAGCATGGTTGTGCCTTCATGAAACACGACTTTCCTCTTCCTCTCCAACCGGTCTGGAATGTGTTCTGGGAAATGCTGGAGCATCCTTTGGAGCGTAGGAGATGTCTGGGTGAGGCCAGAGGAGCCCGGGCTCCCAGGAATGGCTCCTGTCCCCCTGCAGGAGCTGCTCCAGGGGCAGGGCTCAGCTCAAGGGCAGCACCAGCTCCTTCCTGTCCCTCCCTCCACCACCACTGAGCAGTAGGTGACCTCCGTAAAAACGACATTTCCCATTAGACAACAGAGCTCCAACGATTTCGTGGCACCTTTTGAATGTCGGAATGTTCCCCCAAAGCCAAATTCCCACCTGGCTGTGAATGTCAGGACCGTCCCTTTTGTATTGCTGGCAAAGCCGACGTGAATTGGTATTTTTCTTGCACTCAATTTTGTACTGGTTTGGCTGATTTAGCAATGATAAAGGATGCTTTGAACCATGAGACACCTGCAAATCCCTGGAGTATCAATTTTCTATCTCCACATATCCGTGTGGCAGCAGCGAGGCTGCTCCTGCTGGGGGCACGTGGCCGTGCTGGGGGAGCCACCTGGGCAGGCAGGGCTTGGGGAGCTGCTCCCCTGGCCAGGGCTGTCCCTCCCCTGCTCCCCTGGCCAGGGCTGTCCCTCCACCCCACAGCATCCCATGGAGGGGACCCTGCTGGCACACCCCGAAGGATCAGCCCAGAAATCCTGTGCAATGGTGCTCCATCCTTCACAGCCCTGCACGGCGCTGGTGTGAGGAGCTGCTCACAGCTCACCCAGGGCTGCCACCTGTGTCACTCACTGGGGTGGCCGTGGCCAGCAGCCCTTGGGCACCACATCCCCTGGTGGCCCCAAGAGCTCCTGACCTGCTCACCAACAACTACTGACAGCAGGAATAGCAAAATCCTTATCACAGAACCCCGGGCTGGGCCAGGAGAGCCCATCCCAGCCCTGCCAGGGACAGGGACAAGGACAGGGACAGGAACAGGGACAGGGACACTTCACTATCCCAGGCTGCTCCAAGCCCTGTCCAGCCTGGCCTTGGGTGGGCAGCACCACTTTCACTGTGATCATCACTCCCAGGCTCTGAGTTTGAGCTCCTGCAGGCAGCTGGAATTTCCCAGTTCCCCACTTTTCCTGCTCACGGCCGGTGCTGGCAGTGAGCAGCCCCAGCTGGGCCCTGGGAATACTCAGCAGTCCCAAAATCCCCATTTCCCAGCAAGGAGGGCTTGGAGCTCGCTGGGCTCAGTCTGAGCTGCCCCAGGCCAGAGCACAGCCAGGAGGTGCAGTGCCTCTGCTGTCCCTGCTGAGAGAACAGAGATGTTCACTCCAACAGATGGCAATAAAACACCCTGGGTCACTCTGCATGTGGTCAGTGACAGCCTGTGTTATTTCTCTTATGATTTACAGCCGTGTGCCAAGCAGTTGCTGGTTTCAGAAATGTGGCATTTTTTAAAACCTGGAATAACATGAACAAACCCCTTCTGCAAGGAAAGGGTACAAACTCACCTCAAATGAGTTTATCAGTCCTGATACCCCCATCTCTCTTGTATTGCAGCTTTAAAGTGCTCTATTTTAGAATCCATTCACTAGAAACAGTGGTGCTGCAGGAAGTCTTGTGTCAGTGCAGTCTTACGAAGGGAGAAACGAGGCTATGGATAACCCCACCCATGTGTGTAGAACTGGGAGAGGGTTCTATGCTGTGGCTGGATCAAACCCTGCATTCCAGTGATTCCTGGCATTTGGAACCTGATCTTTCCAGCAACAGAATAGAAATGAGCAGCAGCTTGATTAAACATGAAAACCAGAATATTCAGTGAAGTGTTGAACGTTTGCATTCACACCAGGGAGAGCCACTGGGTGGCACGGGCGGGAGATCCTGTCCCACATTTGATTTTCACTTGGGGGGGACGCCCTGCTCGCCAAGCCCAGAAACAAACCCCCAAACCCACAGCAGCAGCAGCAGAGCTGGGAGCCGTGTCTGGGTGCCAGGGATGGTTTGTGAGGCAGGGAGTGCCGGGGGTGTGAGGGGCAGCGAGCTGATGGCTCTGCAGGGTTTGTGAGGCAGGGAGTGCCGGGGGTGTGAGGGGCAGGGAGCTGAGGGGCCCTGCAGGGTTTGTGAGGCAGCAGAGTGCCGGGGGTGTGAGGGGCAGGGAGCTGAGGGGCTCTGCAGGGTTTGTGAGGCAGGGAGTGCTGCGGGTGCGAGGGGCAGGGAGCTGATGGCTCTGCAGGGTTTGGGCAGGGCTGGAGCTGCAGCAGAGAGGTCGGGGGGACACACCTGGCTGGGGTGAGCTGGGCTGGGGCTGTGCCCCCAAAGAGGCAGCAGAGTGAGCACGGCCACCCCAGGCACTGCACGATGGGAGGGTGCCTGGGGCTGCTTCCAGCCCCTCGTTTTGGGGGCGCTTTGGGCAGCTGTTGGAAGGTTTGTTCTGGGCTTCCCTGCTCTGTCTGCCGGCCAGGCTGACTCTGTGCATTCCCTCCTTCCCAACGCGAAAATAAAAGGCTCAGCTGAGCATTTCCAGCGGGCTGCTGGAGCCCCCAGGCTGGGAGGGCTCCTGTGCAGTGCCTCAGGGCTGTCCCCACACGGTGACACTGCTGTCACACGGCTGCTGGCCCTGGGACTGAGCTGACACTCAGCTGGGGCATGTCTCACAACTCGGGAACAAACGCAGCTTCTCAAGGGTTTGTATCTTGGCAGGATCCTTCAGAGCCAGACAGCTTTTTTTAAACTTTTCAATAGGTTTTTTTTTAGAGTCGATGCTGTTTTTAAGATCCAGGAGTGTTAAACCCATCCCAGTGACAGCTGCTTTTTTTTGCACATTTCCTGAGCAAGTGTTCAAAATAGACAATGGCAAATGTTCTGCTACCAAAACCTCCACAGAGCCCACAGAACTGTGTTATGAAGAATGTGTATACCAAAATATGTATTTACATGGATAAATATGCCTTAAAGACTAAATATGCATTTACTTCTAAGGCTGGATCAGCCCCGTGCCCAGTCTGGAGGTAAATAATCCATATTTCACAGCTGCCATGGAGGGGGGTGCTTCTTTGGAGGAAAAAAAAGAAAAGGGGAGGGTGGGGAAGTGTTTCTTTTAAAAGAATCTTCAACACTTTTAAAATCCTTGCATGAACTGCCATGTGTGAGGAGGAGTGGGGAGAGGATGGAGTTGAGCCTGGCACTCCAGCACTGCAGGGTTTGCTGTGGGGCTGGCAGGGCTGTGGTGCCACCAAAAACTGCCACATCCTCTCCCATGTGCCCCCACACACCCAAATCCCTCTGAGGGGGCACAGAGTGAGGGGTCTGGGTGTTTTCCAGTCGCCCAGAGCTGTGGGAATGGGGCCACCTACCCACAGCCTCTCCTGCTGCAGCTGGCAACACAGGAACCTGGGAAATGGGGAAATGTTGGCAAAAAAGGGGAACTTAAAAACCAGGAATTAAAAATTCTCCGTTCTGCCTTAGCATTGAGAGCAGAGGGATGAGTGCTGGCCAGGCAGGGAGGAGCTGGCCCTGGGTTTGGCCAAGAGCGAGGGAGATGTGGTGGGACAGGGACCCTGGCCGTGCTGGGCTGGGCTGGGCTGGGCTGGCTCCTGGTTCGTGCTGCTGCCCCGAGCTCCAGGGGCAGGGCAGGGATTTGCTCTGCAGCCAGGAAAGTCCATAATCCACCTGGAAACAGCAGGGCAAGGCAGTGGCACCGGGGCTGCTGGGGAAGGGATTCTCAGCAAATCCTGCTCTCGGAGCTCTGTGTGAGCAAGGCTTTGCTGGGGCACCTTCAGCGCTGTTTGCTCTGGCTCCTGATGCCTAATTCATGAAGGGCTCCGAGACTCCTTCTTATTAGAAAATTCTCATGTTAAAAAATGCAGAGATCAGCATGTTTGCCACCTCTCATAAGCTGAGTTCTCAGTCATTCATATTTCAGGGCAGAGGGAGCGTTCCTGTCAGCGACAGGATGAAAATCCGCATTATGGGATGGGGAGGAGCAGTTCCACCACCCCAGCTGCTCTGCCCTTGGCTGGGACAGGCCCTGGGGGCTCTGCCTGGGGGCTCAGGGGGTGCAGATCAGCCCCAGGTGCTGATCTGGGCTCCATCATCCCCCCCCCGCCCAGGGTTTCTCCAGTTTATTCCACAGCCATCCGGGGATGGGAGCAGTGTGACAGGCACCCTGGCTCCCTGCCTGCACCAGCCTGGGCACAGCAGGGCTGGGTTCCACCACAGGGACCTCAGAACCCTCCAGGAGCAGCAGCAGTGACAACCAGCCCAGGCCAAAGTGTCCCCGGGCTCCCAGGCCAGCACGGGGACAGCAGAAATGACCCCTCTGCAGGGCGAGGACAGGGAGGGGACAGCGCAGTGCTGCTCCAGCCCCAGCAGCTCCCCTCATCAGCCAGGGGCTGGAACACTCACCACCCCCATCCTCCTCTTTCCCAGCTCACAAGCTGCCTGCAGGGATGATCTTTATTCCAGTCGGTATCCAGAGGGGGAAATCTGCTCCCTCCTTTTAGGGTTTCTCAGCAAACCCAGCACAGCTGGCACAGACACCCTGTGATTTCTGTGCACAACCATCAGCTGTCCCCCTCCCAGCCCCATTAGAGCCATGCTGGTCCCATTAATCCCCACGACAGGCACTTAAATGTGAGCCCCGGGTGAGAAGAGCCCTGCAGGCCGAGATGGAGCAGCAGCAGCCTCGTTTTCCAGTGGGTGGCTGAGGGTGGGATGGCAGAGCCAGCCTCCCCTCCCTCTGTTTTGTGGCTTTTTTGATATAAACCAGCCTTTCCTCATTGGAGGGTGTGTAGTTCTGGCATGGAGGCGCAGCCTTTGAGGGGTGCTCAGCATTTGGGGTCTGTCCCTTCAGGTGGGGCCGGGCAGGAGCTGCTCCAGCCCCCTAAGGAGCCCTGTCCTTGCAGGAATTTGGGTTTGAGGAGGTAGCACGCTTCGTTAGGCTGGCAAAGCCCTCAAACCTTGAAGGAGATGCTTTTCCTCCTCCCCTGTTTGAGTGAGCTGCTGAAAGCGCTGAGTTGTTCTTCCAGAGCATTTCAAATTCACTGCTCTTTCATTATCCTTGACCTTTTCACATGTTTTACCATAAGTGGGGAAAAAATTAACTTTGGAGTAAATTACTGCAAATCCTTCCCCAAAAACATTTAAAAACAGAGCCTGGGAGGCTGGGACGGGAGCAACAGTTTTGCTTGCCGCTGTTTTCTGTGCGAAGAGGATTTAATGTCTGTTTGCCAAAAATTATGGATCCCAAATCCCTGTGGCTCGTTTAGAAATGACTTTTAGCAGGACAGGTGCACATATATATCCTCCCCTGTACTTTGTGTTAGGAGTGGCAGAAAGACAAAGTGTGTGATGGGGCAGGGCACCTTCCTGTGTGCTGCTCCTGAAGCCTTGCATGCTGAGTCTTGGTCCTGTGGTTTTATCCCTGTCTCTTCATGCCCATCTCTTGATCCCTGTCTCTTGGTCCCCATCTCTTGGCTCTCTAGTCTCCTTTCCCATGTCTTAGTCCCCTTCTCTTGGTTCCTTTCTCTCTTTTCTCATCTCTTGGTCCCCATCTCTTGGTCCCCTTCGCTCCGTCTCTTGGCTCCCATCTCTTGGTCCCCATCTCTTGGCCCCTATTTCTTGGTTTCCATCTCTTGGTGCCCTTCTCTCCCTGGAGGGGGAAGGGGAAGGCAGGGGGCAGGAGCAGGAGCAGGAGCAGGAGGAAGCTGCAGCCCAGGCTGGGCTCCCAGCCCATTCGCTGCACCCTAAAGAAGCCATCAGACCCATACAATGGCAGAGACCCCCTGGTGCTCACAGGGCTGAGCTCCCCCTTCTTCCCTGGCTCCCAGCTCCACCTGAACAGACCCGCTGTCACACGGAGGGGCTGGTGTCACACAGAATGGCTGGTGTCACACAGAGGAGCTGATGTCACAGAGAATGGCTAGTGTCACACGAAGTGGCTGATGTCACACAGAGGAGCTGATGTCACAGGGAACAGCTGATGTCTCAAAGAGTGGCTGATGTCACACTAAGGAGCTGATGTCACACAGAATGGCTGATGTCACATGGACAAACTGATGTCACACAGAGTATCTGATGTCACACAGGGAGCAGCTGATGTCACACAGAACAGTTGATGACACAGGGAGAAGCTGATATCACACATGGACAGCTGATGTTGCACAGAACAGCTGATGTCACACAGGGACAGCTGATGTCACGTGAAGTGGCTGATGTCACAGGGAGCAGGAGAGGCTCCTGAGCCTGTCCCCCAGCCCTGGTGGGTGTCCCCCAGCCCCAGTGGTGTCCCCCAGCCGCAGTGGTGTCCCCCAGCCCCAGTGAGTGTCCCCCAGCCCCGGTGAGCCCCGCTGTGTGCAGCCCCAGCAGCTCTGTGCAGAGCCCTGGCTGTCAGAGCTCATTTCAGAATTAATTTCCCGGTGTTAATCACCCCGGGCTGCTCGGGAGGCACAGCACAGTGAGGGGCCCTGAGAGCTCTCCTGCTGCAGCACTTCTCCCCACGAGATTG
>VZSJ01000608.1:40209-50508 GCA_013398405.1 Pheucticus melanocephalus | reverse complement strand
GTGCCAGAGCTCTGTCCCACCTGGCTCTGGCAGAGGCTGGTGCAGAGCAGAGCAGTCTCTTGGAGAAGACAGTGAGCAGTGTGAGAGGGGGAAAGCTGGATGCTCGGTGTGGGGGCTGCCCCAAAGGGCCCCCAGGTGCTGTTGGGGAGGGATTTTTATCTGTGCCTCAGTGGCATTTCAGTGCTGCTGGATGTTCAGCCATCTGCTGCTGGATCCAAAGGTGCTCCTGGTGCAGCTCTGGTGCTGCTCTGTTGTTCTGATGGGGATAAAAGAGAGACAAAACTCCGGGTGTATCCTACTCGTAAAGATGTTCCTCACTGCATGGAAATGCAGGGCTTCGGTTGCTCAAATCCCACAATTATTGCCTTCCTTCCATGAAATTTCCTCCTGAACCTACTCCCCATATGATGAGTGTTGTCAGGAGGTTCTGAATTCCTGCAGGAGAGATGTAACAGGCACAAAATAACAGGGAGCCTTTGCTGCCATTTATTTAATATTTGAGGGATCATTACCAAAGCGGGAACGATGTTACACTTATTTTAAACAGAAAATGCAAGTGAAAACAAAGGAATATTAAGCCAGAAGGAGCTGGAATTTGGTGTATTTGCAATTCAGAGCAGGTAGAAGGAAGGTCTGGCTTCATTTGAACAGAGCAGAGCTGAATCTGTCTCTGAGCTGCTGCCAGGATTTTTTCCATCTTAAATTGTAAGGTGCCTTGTAGCCACCCTTACAAAGCACTTTGAGAGGCAGAGGTTGAAAATGTCACAGAAGTACCAAGTGCATCAGTACAAACCATAAAAATAGATGTTCTCCATCATGAAAGAAAGGAGAGGTGGGAAGCAGAATGGTCTGAGAGAAAATTCTGGAAATCTGGGTCTGCTCCTGACCTCGGGAGGGAAATGGGGGGATGCTGGCTCAGAGGTCTGACTCAAAGAGCAAGCTGAAATGTCTTATTTTATACTGTGATTGTTTTAATCCAGCTCTCCAAGCAAGGAGAGCTGTCCTAAAGGTGGTGATCTGGATTTTGGTTGGGAATGAGGATCATTTGGTGAAGTTTTTCCTTTGCTTATAATTTACATTAATATTATCTAGAAGCATTATCACTTTCAAAAAATTACCAAAAAAAAGTAACAATAATTCTCTTATTTTATACTGTGATTGTTTTAATCCAGCTCTCCAAGCAAGGAGAGCTGTGCTAGAGGTGATGATCTGGGTTTTGGTTGGGAATGAGGATCGTTTGGTGAAGTGTTTCCTTTGCTTACAATTTACATTAATATTATCTAGAAGCATTATTCCTTTAAAAAAAAAGACCAAAAAAAAAGTAACAATAATTCTCAGGGTAGCAACTCGTTAAGTGTGGACTCCTTGCTCGCTGAGTGAGAATGCTGTGCTGGGAAGCTCTTGCATTTTGCTTTGCTGGCAGGGAGAGTGGCCATATGTGCTGGTTCAGGTGGGTGCGAGGGAGCTGCGAGCTCTGCCGCCCGCCTGCAGCGCTCAGGAGCCAAATGTGGGCTCAGGGCAGCTCCGTTTGCTGCTGAGCAGGGCTGCAACACAACTGCTGCCCTATTTCAGGGCCTGGGGCTGCACTGGGGTCGCACAGTCTGAGGCTCTTTACAAAACCTGGCAGTCCACAGGAAGCATCTTTGTCCTTTCCTAACAGCTGCCAGAGAAATTGCTTTTTCCATGGCTGGTTCTGTGATCCAGAGGAGTTCCTGATGTCCAGGTTCACACAGAATCCTTGGATACACTGCCAGTAACTAGGAAAAACCGTAAATAATTGTGAGAAGCTGCCCACGAGGTCAGGAGTGGCATGGGGAAGGAGAAGGAGCCTCGTGAGAGGGATGTGGTGATATTTTCTGTGCTGATTCCATCACACGGGGATTCACCGAGCCAGCACCTGCCTGTGCACTCCTGGTTGGTGGCGCACGTTTGGAATCTTGTCTCCACACTGCGGAGGCACTGCCCTCCATTTCCATGTGCTGATTGCCTCACGTGCTGGTTCCTGCAGGAGATCCCCCATTAAACTCCTGTGTTGACGTTCCCAGCGCAGGGCCTGCGTGTCAGAGACACAAATGACAGGAGTGTTCTCCTCCAGAGCAAAGGTGTAAATCGCTCGCAGGGCTCCCCAGAGGCACCAGCAGCCCTGGGGCTGGCCCAGGGTCCCTGCAAAGGGGAAGGGCCCTGCTGTGTCCCCTCTGCTGACCCACAGCCCAGCACTGTCCCCACGGCCATTCCTGCAGGGCTGCTGCTCTGCCACACCTGGCAACCAGCACCAGAGCTCTGGGGGCTCCAGAGAGCTCCTCAGCCATGGACTGAGCTCTTGGAGGTCTTTTCCAGGCTGAATGATCCTTAGGAGGGACGTTGAGATGCTTGAGCATGTCCAGAGGAGAGCAACGAGGCTGGTGAGGGGCTTGGAGCACAAGCCATGTGAAGAACGACTGAGGGAGCTGGGGTTGTTCAGCCTGGAGAAAAGGAGACTCAGAGGTGACCTTATCACCCTCTACAACTTCCTGAAGGGTGGCTGTGGTGAGCTGGGGGTCGGTCTCTTTCTCCAGGCAACAACCGACAGAACAAGAGGACACAGTCTCAAGCTGCACCAAGGGAGATACAGGCTGGAACTAAGGAGGAGGTTTTTCACAGAAAGAGTGGTCAGATACTGGAATCATCTACCCAGGGAGGTGGTGGAGTCACCATCCCTCGATGTGTTTAAGGGAAGACTGGACCTGGCACTTGGTGCCATGATCTAGTTGAGGTGTTAGAACACGGGTTGGACTCGATGATCTTAAAGGTCCCTTCCAACCTAGAAATTCTGTGATTCTGTGAGAGAAGGGAGGGACCTGCGGGCCCAGCCCTGCTGCTGTCCCCACTCCTGGCAGCCTTGCACTCGCTGCCCGTGACCAGAGAGAGCCTCCACACTGTGGGCACCTCACAGCCCTGCTTCTGGCTCCCTCTGGCACCCTTCCTGTGGGTTCTCCTGGCCGCTCCAGCCTGTGCAGCCCGGGGGGAGAAGGGAGAGGAGCAGGGTTTGCCAGGAAGGAGGGGAGCTTGCAGGGTTTCTGTTAGAGAGTCTCTTTCCCACCCTGAGATTGAAGGAGGAGTCAGGATCCTCTGGCTCTGGTTTTCAAGGTTGTTTATTCTCTGTTACCTATGACATTCTTTTCCTGACCTGCTGAGGCCTGTCCAGCAAGTTGGTCCATGGCACACTGACCAGCCCAGGGTAGTGTTAGTTTTTGATACTAAAAACTCCGTGTACTTTATTTACAATAATTTCCCAATACCCATCACCTATGTTAGACAGTGTATTTCTACTCTAAACCAATCCAAAAGTGCCAACATCATCTGTCACTGTAACCAAGCAACACGAGCACACACCGCTGCTCTCAAAGTGAAGAAAAGGAAAGTTTATTTCCTGACTCCAACATTTATAGATTTCCAAAAGTGCCAGTGGATTGGAGGGTGACAGTGCCACCTCTCCAATGGCACTGGACAAACCAACAGCCCATCAGATTTCTCCTCCTCTATAAAAGAATGCAGAACAATGAGTTATTTACAGAAAGTGTGTGAGAAAGTTGGCTACAAGAATGTAAACATCAGAAGGCTTAGAAAAATCTTAAAAAATCAGGGTGGCAATCTCTCAGAAGATGGAGGCTAAGAAGAAGAAAGAGGAAGGACAAGGCATGCCCAAATCCCTCCATCTTGGCTTCTGAACCCCCATTCTAAAAACCCAAAATTGTACTTTTCTACCTTGTGACAAACTAACAGCCATTCTGCTTAAACTCTCGTGGCTTGCAAATCTTCACACAAAGTTGGCAATTTTCTCCATGGGCTGAGATCAAAGGCCCAGGGGGCTTGGGCTCTGTGCCAAGGTCTGTGAGCCCCCTGGCTGGAGGCAGCCAGAGGGATGTGCTGGCTCTGGCAGAGAGCGGGGCTGTGGGCACAGGCAGGGGCAGGGCAGTGCCCCGAGGTGGCTCTGCCCACAGTGTCCCTGCTGTGCCCCTCTGCCAGCCCCGACCCTGCATCTCCCCTGGCATCTGTCCCTCATCAGGAATTTACCAGACTTCATTAATTAATTAATGTGCCCTGCTCACACAGCTCATCCCTAAACTCAGCAGTTCTGTTTTATTGACAGAAATCACATCTCAGTGCCTTTGGGTCTGTGTCAGGTTCTGCTCAGTTTTAGCTCCACAGCTTTGCCTGGCCCACCAAATCTGGCATTTCTGGAGAGAAATGCACTCTCCAGGGAAATTCCCTTTGTGTCCACAGCTTCTGCTGTTGTCCAATCACCTAAGAAAGATTTTGCTATTTTATCTCTCAAATACCAGCCTGGAAAGCAAATCAAATTTCAATTTGCATAGTTCTGTCTCAGCCAGGAGGGCTGGTCTGCATCAGAAAATATAATAGAAAAAGTGTCTGTAGGTATATATATATATATTTATAAGCTTAAATGAAAATTCCTGTTCTCATTAGGAGCCTGCTGAAAGCCTGCTGCAGTCAGCCAGAGGACAGATATTGATTTAGCAAGGTTTGGCTGCAGCCCAAGGTCTCCAGGAGCCATCAGTGTGCAGAGAACTGGTGCCCTGCAGCTCACTGTCCCTTCATCCCTCCCTGGGTGCTGTCCTGAGCTCCTCCAGCCCCTGCTGGGCCTCTCCCTCCATCCTCCAAGGGGTGATGAACAGGGAATAGGTCTGAAATCCACCCTAGGAATTTGCAAACACTGTGTAAAGGGCTGCTCACAGCCCTGAGCCCTCGAGCTGCTCCTGCTCGGGGTGTGGGACACCCAGGGCACACAGAGGGCTCCTGGTGCTCCCTCCAAGGCTCCAGCACGTCCCACCTGAGCTCAGGAGCTCCAGGCTCTGCCTCTCCCTTAAATCTGAGCGGGTTTTGCTTTCCCCCCTGCTCTGCCCTCACGGGGCATTTCTGCCCCAAGCCTGGGCTGCTCCCAGTCCTGCTGGGCACACAGCTCTGGCTGTCCAGGAGAGAGGTTCTGGTCCAGCCTGGGCACACAGCAGCTCCTGCAGCTTGTGGGAATCCACAAAATCAGAGGGGTTTGGGAAAGCTGCAAAAGGCAGGCCCCAGAGACAGCAGAACTGTGAATGGAGCCAAGCAGCAGCCATGAGATTGGTCAGCAGAAAAATTATTTAAACTGTAGAAAAAGCAAGGGAAAATAGAACAATGGTCTGTGTATTAACACTTGTCTGGAATAACTCTCTAAGCTACAGAAAAGTTTATCTAGCAAGATATTAGGAAGGTTGAAGCTTAATAATAGAGCTCTGTGTGTTGTGTTTAAGGCTCACAAGCAGGTATTGTATTGGAAATAAGCAAGCATTGTTTAACCACAGGTACCTGTGCTTATAGGGCTTGGATAGAACTACTGTCAGTGTGCTTTTGCTTGGTGTGACTGGTCAAAAAGCTTATAAAGTGAGTTGTACCATTGAGTTGTGTGTCTGCTGCCTGGGATGTGAGCTGCTGGCATCTTCCCATTGTCATCACCATGCAATGAGACTGAGGTGGGAAATCAAACAGCTCAAGGCACGTTCCACAGCAGCCCTGTCCTGTTCGTGTCTGTAAATAACCCCTGGCCAGTGATACAGCTCAGGGCAGGACTGAGCACAAAACTAAAGTTTGGGGTTTCTCTTTCTGCTCCCAGATCTTCTGGGAGCTTCTTGGTGACTGTGGCAGATCCCTTGGTCTCTCTGGTTCCACCCAGGAGTGGAAGCTGTAGAAATCCTGAGCATCCCCAGCAGTGCCCTGAGTGCAGCTGCACCTCCTGATCACTGCAATGAGTCTGACCTGCCCTCAGTGCCCTTCAGATGGATGTTTGTGGAGATTTCCTTTCTGTCTCCTGCTTTTCTGAGGGCGCCCATGTCATGGTGTTCACAGGGGTCCAAGGATGAGGGAAGAGATGAGGATCTGACTCCAGGTTTCAGAAGGCTGATTTATTATTTTATGATAGATATTACATTAAAACTATACTAAAAGAATAGAAGAAAAGGTTTCATCAGAAGGCTGGCTAAGAATAGAATAGAAAGGAATGATAACAAAGGTTTGTGGCTTGGATTCTCTGTCCGAGCCAGCTGACTGTGATTGGCCATTAATTAGAAACAACCAATATGGACCAATCCCAGCTGCACCGGTTGCATCCCACAGCAGCAGATAACCATTGTTTGCATTTTGTTCCTGAGGCCTCTCAGCTTCTCAGGAGGAAACTCCTAAGGAAAGGATTTTCCATAAAATATCATAACTACACATCCACTCCACAGTGAAATGCTCTTGGAGTCCAGCAAGTCCCAGTTCCTCAGGGCTGGGGAGAATTCAGAGCAGCAGGGCTGTAAATGGACAGGAAACCTCTTCAGACATCCAGGGATTGATGAAGCACTGGTGCTCCCAAAGGAAAACAGCTCTGAGAGCCCCAGCCAGCCCCAGAATTCCCAGATTCTGGCATTCCCAGCCAGGAAAACCTCCCTGCCCTCCCTCAGCTGAGCCAGAGCCCCCTGCCCTGGCAGGGCTGTTCCAAAGCACGTGGCTGCAACTCTGCACCTTGGATTCAGATATTCCAGAGAATGAGATAAATGGCCACATCCCCCGTTTGTGTAAGTCAGAACAATTCTGTTAAACGTTGAGTTTGAGCTCCTTCCATATGGATGCCAACTGCTGCTCCAGGTAACAATTACCGAGAGTTATGAAGGAATTTTCTCTAAATCCATTTTCCAGCTTGAGCTTTATTATGAATTATATGACAATAAGTGACTGAGATGGGATGAGGCAGAAATAACCCGTTTGAGCAAGGCCAGGAACACAAGTTTCTCCTCGACATGTAGCAGAAATTTAAAGGCCTGAGAGTGGATCAGGGAAAATCAAACAAAAATCAAAGACAAGCCCCGGGGTCTTTGCTGTGGGTTTTTGCTGAAGCTGCCCCAATGCTCTGGTTTGTTCCATTTGTGTTTATGTGCACAAATTGTGCAGTTATCCACAGCTTGTGGGGTTCCTGGTTAAATCAGAGATGTTGAGGCGTGGCCAAATCTTCATCTCAAATAGCTCAAGTGGTTAATTATCATAAAATCCTGGAATATCCTGGGTGGGGAGGGACCCACAGCGATCACTGACCCAGCTCCTGGCCCTGCACACACCCCACAATGCCCCCTGTCCCTGAGAGGGTGCTCCAAGCAATGATTAAAGCATTCCATGGAATTTAATCCCCTCAGGGTGAGAAGCACCCATGGGCAGAGCTCGCTGAACCTCGAGTTTCTTCTCAGAGCACAAAACCTCACAGTAAATGACAAAAAAATTGAAAATGCAAAGAATACCTGGTGTAACAAATGGGATGAAGACAAGAAGTGCTGTAAATAGCACTATAAATGATGATATAGATTTATTTTACAGTCTGGAACACAAACTTCAGCCTGGCCTCAAAACTTGGGGAGGAGGGAGGGAGGAGGCTCAGGAAGGGGAGACAGGAGCAGAGGAGGGAACAGAACCCAGGTGAAGGCACTGAAGGCAATTACTGTCTCTCCTGGGCAGGAGAAGTGGGTTATTGGAATATTGGTGGAGGTGCATTAGAAGTTTTCTCATAACCCAGGCCCAGGGGAGAGTCACTTACACTGATCAGAGGCCAATTCTCAACCAATGCAGAGCACTCCTTCATTAGAGGGTTATTAAGTGCAGAACTTATTTTCATATCCAGTGGTTGAGCAAAGCTCAGGGGGCTTTACAAAGGAATTAGGTATTGATCAGGGATATCCTGAGTTTTCAGAGAGATCAGAAAATAGATTTTAAATGCAAGACTTTGGTATTTAAGCAAATAATATAACAGGTTGGAAAATGCCAAAACTGAAGAAATTTCCCAGACAAATTCTGGGTTAATTGACAAAAGCATTTGCTTGAACCCAAACATTTACCTGTAAAGTTTGTGTGCTTCTACCGAGTCAAGTGTTTGGAATTAGGGGATTACCACAAAATGCAGAGAGATGGTGATTCCAGAGCTTCACTGCCCCTTCCTGGGAGCTCTGTGAGTTCTGGGCACTCGGGCAGCTGAAGGACAGGAGGAAGGGGGAAAAAATAAATCAAAATAAATCCTTTTTTTTCCTTTTTTTTTTTTCTGGCTGCAAGGAAGCTAAAAATGACTTCAGAGGTTTAAAAACAAGAGGTTTTCAGTGAGCCCACGCTAGAAGCACTAATTAACCTCTGTGCTGAAGCACAGAGGTAACAAAATGCTGAGGTGCCTCGACGAGCCTCGAAAATCAAGAGCTCAATTACTGCTAGCCTTAATTCCTCCTCCAGGTTTCTGTGCGGAGATTTGGACTGTATTTACAATAATAAATTGAGCATAAAAGCTTTCTCTTCTCAAGGCTCTTCCAAGCCTCCGGCATCAGGGGCTTTGATTTGTTATATCAGAACTATTCACAGAAAAGCGCCTGTAATGAATTTTTCAGAAACTTCCTTTTTTCCCCCCCACATATCTCAAGTAACAAAGCTGATTTCCTGACTTTTAAATGTCCTGCCATGAAGAACCTAGAGAAATAACCTGAATTTTACTGTGGGGGAAGGCACTGTTCCTATAGAGACAGTTTCTTATAAATCGCCCTGATATTCAGATTTTTAGGCTTGGCAATATTTGGATTTACTAACTTTATTCAAAAATAAACCACAAGCATGAGAACCGGATCATTTAAATTCTGTTAATTTATTCAGTTAAAATTATATTCCAAGGGAAGGGGGAGAAATTTTAAATTGCTGGGGATGTGAGGAAGAAAGGAGCAAATCTCATGGAGTGGCTGCACCCTATGAGGAGGTAGCAGCTTTAATTTAGGCAATAAATGGTCCATTTTTCGCCAGCCCTTTTTCTGAGGCTGGTGCTGAGCTGTCCAGGGTGCTGCAGGTTCGTGAGGAAATGCCGGCAGCAATGGGAAATCTGAGTCAGGATCGAGCTGTGGCTTATCTGAATCAAGGGGGACATAAATGTGGCTTTTGATGGGTTATTTTGTTGGGGGTTTTTTATGTAATTTTACAGCCAGAGACAGTTCTGTGCATTTCTTCATCTTCTTCATCAAGGTAATTCAATTTATTAATCTCAATCAAGCGCAGAGTTTAAAAGATCAGCTCCTGCTCGTACCAGAGCAGAATGTTGTATGAAGGATGCCTGGTTCCAAGCTGTGCTTTTAGAAGTGCTTTTGCAGAGCCCTGAGGGTTTGCCCAGGCCTGGTTCCGGGCAGGCTCTGCTCGTCCCTGCCCTGTGTTCCAGGACAGCTGTGCCAGAGGAGGCAGCTGTGCCTCCCTGGGGCCCACCTGGCCCTGCAGGAACCCACAGCAGGGCTCACTGCTGGCTCCTCGCTGCTCCTGCCCTGCTGCACGGCACCTGTGCCACTGGCATCTTCTATGGAAAACCCTTTCCTTAGGAGTTTCCTCCTGAGGAGCTGAGAGGCCTCAGGAACAAAATGCAAACAATGGTTATCTGCTGCTGTGGGATGCAACAGGTGCAGCTGGGATTGGGCTCATGGGGTTGTTTCTAATTAATGGCCAATCACAGTCAGCTGGCTCAGACAGAGAGTCTGAGACACAAACCTTTGTTATTTATTCTTTCCTGTTCTATTCTTAGCCAGCCTTCTGATGAATCCTTTCTTCTATTCTTTTAGTATAGTTTTAATGTAATATATATGATAAAATAATAAATCAAACCTTCTAAAACATAAAGTCAAATCCTCGTCTCTTCCCTCAGCCTGAGACCCCTGTGAACACCGTCACACACCTGGAAATTCACATTCACTCTTCTGTCCCAGGCTGGGACCACAGGGGCTCCTCTGCAGCCACCTCTCTGCTCCAGCAGGGACATCCCAGAGCACAGGATTGTGTCCCAATGGTTCTGGAATATCCCCAGAGAGGAGAGTCCACAGCCTCTGTGCACAATCTGCTCAGGGCTGGGCACTGCCCAGGGCAGAGGCTCTGCTTTCTGTGCCGGGGGAATTGCTGGGCTCAGTCCCTGCCCGTGGCTCGGGTGCCATCACTGGGTCTGGAGCAGAGCCTGGGCCTGCTCCGACCCCTGCACACAGGGACAGACACAGGGATAGACAGGGACAGACACAGGGACACACAGGGACAGACACAGGGACACACAGGGACACACAGAGAGACACAGGGACAGACAGGGACAGACACAGGGACACACAGGGACAGACAGGGGCACACAGGGACACACAGAGAGACACAGGGACAGACAGGGACAGACACAGGGACACACAGGGACACACAGAGAGACACAGGGACACACAGGGACAGACACAGGGACACACAGGGACAGACACAGGG
>VZSJ01000608.1:0-38823 GCA_013398405.1 Pheucticus melanocephalus | reverse complement strand
GCTGCTGGAATCCATGGAGCAGGAGGAGAGCTGCTGAAATCCATGGATCAGAAGGGAGAGCTGCTGGAATCCATGGAGCAGGAGGAGAGCTGCTGAAATCCATGGAGCATGAGGAGAGCTGCTGGAATCCATGGAGCATGAGGGAGACAGGGCTGGGAATCCATGGAGCATGAGGAGAGCTGCTGGGAATCCATGGAGCATGAGGAGAGCTGCTGAAATCCATGGAGCAGGAGGGAGAGCTGCTGGAATCCATGGAGCAGGAGGGAGACAGGGCTGGGAATCCATGGAGCAGGAGGAGAGCTGCTGAAATCCATGGAGCAGGAGGGAGAGCTGCTGGAATCCATGGAGCATGAGGAGAGCTGCTGGAATCCATGGAGCATGAGGGAGACAGGGCTGGGATCCCATGGCTGGGACAGTGGGCAGTGATGCCCTGAGGAGCTGGAGCAGAGGCTAGATGGAGTTAAGAGGAATAAATTGGATATTTATGGAAGGGCCTCCAAAGGCAGTACCTGAGCCACAGTCATGGCTCTGCTTGGATGGCTCCAGTATGGGAGCAACAGTGGGCTCGGCCATGAGATCTCACATTTTTATAAGTTTCAGTCCATTTGCATGCAGGAGCCAACTGCCCAATTAACAGCTTCAAATGATGAAGTTTCACCCTCCTTCCTTGCTCGCCTGCCATTGTTGATGCTTTGGGCCTGAAGCTTGAAGAGATTGTCCTTGAGTCTCCAGCTGGAGCAGGATTGTTTTGTGAAAAGATCCTAGTAACATTAATATAAAGCTAAAAGCTGCACACTAAAACAGACCAGAAGGACTTAACCCCCAAGGCATCAGTTTTGGCAGAATTGTTCCTGGCAGGGTGGGCAGGGGCTGGGCTGGAATTCCCAGAGCAGCTGGGGCTGCCCCTGGATCCCTGGCAGTGCCCAAGGCCAGGCTGGACACTGGGTTTGGAGCAGCCTGGGATGATGGAAGGTGTCCCTGGCATGGCAGGGGTGGGGATGGATGGGATTTGAGTCCCTGCCAGCCCAATGTGAGCTGCTGGGTCACCTCTGCAGCTGGGCTTGGCACAGGGTGCTGCCAGCCCTGCCCTGGGGCAGGGACACACGAGTGAGTCTCTGTGCCCCAGCACCTGGCCCTTCACAGGTGTCCCCTGCTGCAGCATCTCCAGGGGCTGTTCTGCCGTGCTCATCTCCAGAAATACACTGACAGTTGTGCGCATTTAAAGAGTGACCTCTGAGAACAGGAATATCATTACTGGGAGTCACAGCAGTGCTAATCATATGTTTCTGAGCAGGAAAATGCTAACAGATTTCCAGGTCTGCATTATTCATGAGCTTGCATTTATCCATACGAATGAAAGACCAAGCTCAAAGGACACGGACAACTTTGTCACTTTCTCTTCATTTTGTTATGGTCTCAACAGCTGTAAAAATCATTAAAGCAGCAGTTTTCCCTGGAAGGATGTGAAATGGGGAGTGAGGACCAGTGGGCAAATATTGTTTCTCCTTTAGAACAGTGTACCTTGAATGACTAAATCAAAGCATTGTCTTTCATGTCCCTCTGGTGACGCAGACACATTTAAATGTGTGAAATTCAGTGGCTTTCTCCCTTCCTGGCCTGCTCTGGTTTAGGTTTTCTCTGGGTTGTGCTTGGCAGGAGCCTCTCCAGGCACACCAAGGTGGGGTGCAAGTGCTGGGGGTCCTTCTGAAACCTGTAAAGATCTCACTGCTCACATTTATTTCTCAAATCTGACAAAATCCATGGTTAATTTAGAGGATTTTTTCTTTCTGTGTTGCACGTTTTCATTTTTCATGGTTTGGTGCTGTAAATACTGATACAAATGTGCCCTCACATCAGTGGGTGTATTTTCATGGTACACAAAAAGTGGCCTGCAAATGAATGGCTGCTTTTGCCAGCATCCATTTACTGAGGACAAAGTTCCCTGATTTATTCATTTATTCACAATACAGGCAGTTCTGCAAAAGGTAAAGCCTTGAGCATATACCAGTGTCTTATAGATGTGAAACTGTTGTGAGAGTGAGGAAGGAAACTGCATAGTTTTACTGCCAAGAGAATCAAATGTGTGACCTTAAATTAAAATATTATTTTGAATGTTTTAATTAAAATATAAATTTGTCTGTTGCTGGTTCACACACACACATAACACCGCCCCTCACATTTAAATTAAATTAAATTAAATTTACCTAAATTAAATTAAATTAAATTAAATTAATTTTTTTCACTGTAAAATCGTTCATCCTACATAAAACATGACGATTCACTCTGGAACTCATTAAAAAATAAATAAATAAATAAAAAGCTTTTAGTAGACTGGAGCATTAAAACAATGTGTTTAGTATCTTTCTCTGCCTTTTTCATAAGGAAATCAAATTCCATCTGAATTTAAGTCAAATTTGAAATCCATCCCATTGTGCTGCTAGGTGAGAACAAGTCTGGGACTCGGGGCTGGAATCCACAAACCTGGAGGCTCTTAAAAATTGCCTTCCACTGGACTCTTTTTACAGCAGGGCACAAAAAGCTGTCAATAATGTGGTTTTCTACAGCCTTAGAAATATTTGAATATTTATTAAGAAGCCCCTGCTATCAAGCAAAACAATCAGCTGGAGGTGTAGAGGATGGAGTGAGAAAACTCCCTGGCAATTTCAGCCCTCAAACTTCAAGTTCACAATTATTATTTTTTTAACGTCTCACCGGTGTAGCACTATTAAATATTTATCATCCTGTAATAAAAGAATAAACCATTTAAATAAAATAAACCATTACGAGGCAATTAAGGTGTAATAACTCAAACCTGCAGAAAAGCTCTAATTGTAATTGCAAAATATTAAGGGTGAGAGAAAGACACAGAATAAATTAAGGTCACGTCTCTGCCCCATCCACTCAGAGTTTCCATCCCAAAGATTTATTCTGAAGTGTTTTTCCATTTTTTGTGGTACTCAAACAGGCTCTGGCTTCGCTGGGCTTAAAGACCTCAATTTCACAATAAATCATTAATCTTTAACAAAGCTGATGAAGCCTGGGGGAGATTAGCTTAAATAAACCCAGTTAATTATCAAAGGTCATAAATGGAAGCAGTTATGAGCATTTTTTAAATTAACTAATGAGTTGGTATTTAACTGCCAGTTGTGTTTTGGTCCAGTTATTGATTCCCCCAAGTCAAAATATCAAAGTCAAACAATTGTACTGATGCAGATGGAAACGAAAGAAGCTTTTTGCATTCTCCAGCTGGGAAATGTTCTCCTTGGGAGCCTCCCAGCAACCCCACCCTGGGCACCCAGGGCTCTGGCAGGCTGGGGAAGGTGCCCACGCCCTGGGGAACCTGGGCAGTGCCCAGCACGCTCTGGGGGCAGGACCTCACCTGGTGCCCCTCCTAAACCTGCCCTGCAGATACCACAGTCACCAGTGAGGGGCTGCAGAAAGCACTGGAACATTCCAGAGTCTCTGCTCCTTGGAAAACAGGTCGGATTTTCTGCCTCTGAAACAGAGAATTCATTACACTGAGAATTCATCACAGCATTGCTTTTTTGTTCCCCAAACCAGAAATTAGGCGTGGCTTTACTCACAATAAAGCCCATTTTTCACCTGTAGAACCTGGTATCCCCCTAGCAGCTTCCATTGCTCCAAACACAGCAGTTTGCTTTTGGGCCAGCTGCAGAGTGATAAAATAAGGTGCCACTGTAACAGAAAGTGGGATATTGGTAGCTTTAACTCTAGACCTGATTCCAGGGATGGGCTGGTGCTGAGCTGGGGCTGGGAGGGGGCTCCAGGGAAATGGAAAAGGGCACAGGCCTTTGGAATGGGAATGGAATTGGGATGGAATGGAATGGAGTGGGATGGGATGGGATGGGATGGGATGGGATGGGATGGGATGGGAATGGAATGGAATGGGAGTAGAATGGAATGGAATGGAATGGAATGGAATGGAATGGAATGGAATGGAGTGGGATGGGATGGGATGGAGTGGAATGGGATGGGAATGGAATGGGAATGGGGAGGGAATGGAAAGGAATGGAATGGAATGGAAAGGAATGGGAATGGAATGGGATGGAATGGAAAGGAATGGGAATGGAATGAGATGGGATGGGAAGGAGCTGTGACACCCTGGGCAGTGCCCAGGCTGCTCTGGCTCTGCTGGGATCTGCTCCTGGCATGGATGTCCCTGGTGGCACGGGCTCTCCTCTCCTGGCGCAGGCTGAGATCACTGCTGTGCCCTTTGCTGAGCTGCCCCTGCTCTCGGGGGGATGAAATCAGGGCTTTGCCATGGACAGGAGCCGGGGGCAGTGCTCTGCTCCCTCTGTAATCCCTGCCCAGATTTCCTCCTCGCAGGAGCCGGGGTTTGTTCCAGGAGCTCTGGGGAGGAGCAGTGTGAGCACAGCCAGGCTGCAGATGTGCACATCCCCACTGGAGTTCTGGAGGAATCTGCCCTGAATTTGTTCCCTCTGCTGTGGCAAACAGGGGCTGAGGCATCACTGCCTTCCTAACCACGTACAGGGATACTTGCTGGGCAAATAATTACAAGTAATTGGCCCCTGGTAAACTGAAAGTCAGGGTTTATTTACTTGCTTGTTTTTACCTGCCTGTATCCTCTAATAGCTCCTTGCAGCTCATATTTCTCCCAAGCCCTGGATGTCAGGAAGCTGCAGCTGTGGGTCCTGCCCTCCTGGAGCACGCCTGTAATTCTCAGTCCCGCTGTCCTCCCCTGCCTGGGAATTTACTGTTGTTTTGACAATTTTATGTGCAAACATATTTAAATCCCTCTGACCCCAGCCTCCTGAGCTGATTGAATTTTGCTTTAACTTTGGTCTGGCAATTTCCATTCCCATGTTTTTATGCAGAATGCCAGGGTTTCAGCTTGTGATAAAGCTGAGACAAAAATAGGTTTGGGTCTGTGCTGAATTTCTGTGTGTGAGCAGAGGGGCTCTCGTTTCTCTCAGGGCACCTCATTCCCTCATTGTGTGGTTGGGTGGACATGGTGCTGTTTAACTTGCACTTTGTGGTCTCAGGGGTCTCTTCCAGCCTTGGTGACTGTGCAGTCTCTGGGGTCAGGGAGTGCCTCCCTCAGGTTTGCTTTGGTGGCTCTCTCCCTGTTCTGGCTTTCCAGACAGGGCCTTTCTGCAGCCAATTCCTTTTGTTCCCTGTAATTTGCCTCCTTGTTCTCCCCTTTCATGGGCTGGTGTCCCACTCTGATAAGAGGTTTCCTCTGCCAGCTCTTTCCTGCCAGCCTGGGATCAGAAAGGAATTTCTGGATACAATCTCAGTGCTTTTGGTAAAAGGCTGTGCTAAACGCCCTTGACATTTAACCTCAGCTCCCTGGCCAGCTGTCTGTAGTGCTTACACTCTCCAGAGGTTTCCCTTCTGAGGATTAGAGCTGCAGCTACAAATCCCCGGGGTTTTTCCTCCCTCTCCATTTAAACCCTCTCAGCTGCTGCCTGCCTGGGTCATTTCCAGCGTTAGATCTGGCTCACCACTCCCAACCAAAACTGATTTTAAGGAGAGCAGCAGCCTTTACCTCCTCCCATGACAAGGTGCTAGGGACTACTGCACCCACATTTCCCAGCAGAGCTGGGCTGCCACACCAGCACCTGCCAGAGCATTTCCCTGGTGCTCCAGGGCACGTTTAGTTTGGATGTGAGGGAAAATTCCTTCACTGAGGAGTTCAGGGCAGGAAGTGTGTCGGTGTTCACAGGGGTTCTTGGATGAGGGAAGAGATGAAGATCTGGCTCCATGTTTCAGAAGGCTGATTTATTATTTTATGATATATATTATATTAAAACTATACTAAAAGAATAGAAGAAAAGGTTTCATCTCAGAAGGCTGGCTAAGCTAAGAATAGAATAGAATAGGAAAGAATGATAACAAAGGCAGCTGTCCCACACTCTCTGCGCGAGCCAGCTGACTGTGACTGGGCATTAATTAGGAACAACCCCATGAGACCAATCCCAGCTGCACCTGTTGCATCCCACAGCAGCAGATAACCATTGTTTGCATTTTGTTCCTGAGGCCTCTCAGCTTCTCAGGAGGAAAAAATCTTAAGGAAAGATTTTCCATCAAAGATGTTTGTGACCGAAGTCAATCAGGAGCTTGGTGCATTTAGAGCTGGGCAGAAATCCCCAGTTTTCCAGGTGCGTTTGGTGGCCAGGGATGCTGTGCCAGTATCCCCATGCCCAGAACATTCCTGATTCTGTGTTTTTGAACCCAGCCTGGCTTCAAGCTCTGCTCTGAACCAGCGAGCTGGGTTTGGCGGTGCTGTGCCCAGAGGAGGTGGCTCTGCAGGGCACCCAGCTCCTGCACACGCAGCCCCAGCTCTGCCACGGGCACAGCAGCAGCTGCTGGGCACTCGCTGCTCCTCCAAAGCCCCAAAGCTCAGCTCCAGGAGAGCTCCCCACTGCAGCCACGGAATGGCACAGAAACTCCTGGGTTTCCATTAGACTTGCAGATTGCTTCTCCACAAGCACCCTTGGAAATCTGAGCAGTCCTGACACTGTAGGATGGGGTCCCAGGGAAGTGCAGTGCAGATAGTGCCACTCTTGCCCACGCATCCCTGCCTCCCCGTGCTCCTGAGGAGTCATTACCAAATTTTAATTTGAATGAACCAGCCTAGCGTGCTCCTACAGAACCAGCTGGTTTTGTTTTCTCTCCATAGACCTGAACATTTTCATGAATAAAGATTTGTGAAGAGTTTCAGAACTTGAAACTAGAAATAGATCCGTCTCTCCAATGCCTTGATCTAATAATGTGTTTAAAAATGAGATTTTTTGCAAGAATAATACATGAAATCACCGCCCTGGCTTCCAGCCTCAGTGCTGGCAGGAATCTGTGACTTTATGCTACCTTAAGCACCTATAATTAAGTCTAGATCTGATGTTTCCCGGGGAGACACGATCCCAGCACAACCTCTGCTGGTTTGGGTAGGGTATTTGCTTTTTAATGAAATATTGTACTGACTGAGTGTGTTCATTTGCCTGATTGTTGGAAAGAATGGTCCTCATCTGCAGCAAGAGGAACTTCTCCTTTCCCACCAAGACACAGTCATGAGGATTGACTCCTAAATTCCCAAGATAAAGATGCTGTTAACCTAAGGTAGCTGGAAAAATAACTTCTGTCCTTATTGCACAACACATTTGAGCCAGTTTGAGAATTATCCATGAGGAGCAGGCTGTAATTGCTCAGAACATGAAGGTCTGGGAGAAGTTAAGGAGCACTAAATCAAATTACTGTCACACTTTTAAAACAGCCATTAAAATACAAAATCAATGAAATCTTGATAGGTTTTTGCTTTCTCTGAGTCTCTTGCTGGAGCCCAATTCCTGTTTCTCCTGCTGAAGGCAGGGGCACAGCCTCCTTTCCCAGGGGAGCACTTTGGGGTGGGAGCATTTGGTGTTTCCCTTTTCCCTGGTGTTGAGTTTCGTTTTTCCTCGTGCTGAGTTTCCCTTTTCCCCTCATGTGGAATTTTCCTTTTTCCCTCACGCTGACTTTCCCTTTTCCCTTGTGTTGAGTTTCCCTTTTCCCTGTGCTGAGTTTCCCTTTTCCCCTCATGTTGAGTTTCCTTCTCTCCTTGTGTGGAATTTTCCTTTTGCCCTCATGTTGAATTTTCCTTTTTCCCTCGTGCTGAGTGATGTGGGATAGCAGGGACAGACCCATCTGTCCACAGCACTTCCACTGCTCCTGCCCCTGCACTGGGGTGGCAAACCTGAAACCCTTTTCATGCTGAAGGAGTCACCAACTTCATGGATTTTAATGCCAATTAAAAGTGTAACACAGCTCAAATTCCATTTCACTTTCAAGACGTGCTTTGGGTTCATCAGCACTCACGGTGTGTTTGTAAGGTGTTGAATAATTGGCTTTAAGGTTGGAAACATTCATCTGCATTAGCAGAAGTTTAGCAGTTGGCGAAAGAAACTTCATAACTTTTTATTTGGGGAAATATTTGTCTGCTCTTTCTCTTGGACTCGTGTTTGCTCAGTATTAACCTGAAAAGCATTTGTAGGTGGAAAAAACCCCCTCAAAATTGGCCAGGAGCTGGTGTGTGCTCAGCCATTCCCTGCACATCCCTGCTTGTCAACTCGCTCCCATTTTTTTTCATTAATTTCTTGTTATAGTCAAGATATGGTCAATGATCTTTTGAGCTTGGTAATTTTGTTAAACCTTTTTTATGAGCAGTATTGAATTGCTGCATTGAGATGGGAGCTTGCTTCCGTGCAAGATTAATTGGGACCGGTATTTCATTTTGCATAGCGCTATTCAAAGCTAATAAAAAGGCCCAGAATAATGAATTCTAAAGTCAAATTATAATGAAAAGCCACAGGTGATTGTTTCATTAGGCTGGATGCAGGAGAACTGTGTCTTCTCTTAACTTTGCCTGTTTGTATTGGTTGCCCTGGGGGAAGTAAACAACTTCCAAATGGGTTTGATGTTTCTGAGAAATGTTCTCTTCTGGAAAGACTTCAATAATTAAAAAGATGCGCCTTCTTAAAAGTTCACCGAAGCACAAAACTATTGCTTTAAAACATTCTTTGTTCCAAATTGTTACCTTGACTGATATTCATGGGGGGAAATTGCCTCCAGTGGAGTGAGCCCAGCCCTTCCCCTAGCCAGGTGTCAGTGGCTGCCTGGAGGATGCTCTGGAGCTGCCCAATCCAGGGCCAGCAAGCCTGGCCTGTGGCGCTGATGGTGTGCACAAATGTGGGGGAGAGCAGTGCTGGCTGCAGCCCCAGCACAGAGCTCTGTCCCAGCCCCACGCCAGGGTAAACTGTGCTGTCTCTTGCATGACTGTTTGCTGTCTCATTCTGTACTTGTCTTCCATGTGTGATTAACTCCCAAATGTTCTCTTTTTTTTTTTTTTTTTTTTTTTTTTCCTTTTCCCTTTTTGTAGAAATTATTGAGCCTACTACCTCTAGTCGTGTCTCAAGCCCAGGTCAGTATCAGTATGCCCCCGAGGAGGGTCGGTGCCTGCAGGGCCCCATTGCCATCCGTGCCCGGGGCTGGCCCGGGCTGCTGTGTTGTGGTAGTGCTGGGCTGTCCCTGTCGTTGTGCTTCCATTGGTGTGTCTTCCCCGCAGCCTTTGTGTCGTGTCCTCTTTCTCCCCGTTTGGAGCAGCCTCTCCCCATCCCCGTCCCTGGTCCCTGCCATGGGTGTGTCCCGGTGGGGCTGTGCAGGGCACTGCTCCGTGTCAGCAATCCCCTGCTCTGGAACCGCCTCACCCTCTGAGCCCTTGCTGCTGTTGTGGCCAATGTGGATGTTGGTTTGAGGATGTGCAGATTTCTCACTCTCTCATCTCTGACTGACCGTGAGATGGAGCCAGGAGCTGTTGGGAGGGGTTTTCACTGCCAGTGCCAGGAGGGGATGGTGGGAGCTGAACCCTCTCTGTGTGCCTGGAGGGTGTTCACAGCTCCTGAGTGCTCCTGATGCATCCCCTTCTCTTGGGCATTTCCTGTTGCTGCTCCCCAGCAGGGCACCCTCAGTGGAGCTGCTCACAGAATCCTGGAATGGCTTGGGTTGGGAGGGACCTCAAATCCCACCCAGAGCCACCCCTGCCATGGCAGGCACACCTCCCACTGTCCCAGGGTGTCCCAGTGTCCAGCCTGGCCTTGGGCACTGCCAGGGATCCAGGGGCAGCCACAGCTGCTCTGGGCACCTGTGCCAGGCCTGCCCACCCTGCCAGGGAACAATTCCTTCCCAATATCCCATCTGGGAGAGAAAAACAAGCAGAATTTTCCTCTGGCAAAACCTTTACCAGATGTGCGCTTTTATTTCCTAACTGAGATTAAAAGATCGGGAGGACTGTGCCAGAAAGGCACAGAAGTGAGGAGATTAAACCAAGTGAGGCAGGTTAAGCCGAGGGCTGCAAAAGGAAAAGCAGGCACAGGTGATTCCAGCACCCCCAGACCTACAGGAGCAGCAAGACAAGTGTTCAAATCTGCAGAGCTTTAATTAAAGAGCTGAGGGAGGGCAAGCTCCAGTGTCACTCGGGGGGCAGAGGTGCTGCCTCCCTGCCCTCCCCGGGCCCCAGGGAGCTTCCCAAAGCTCTCCTTCTCCTCTAGGGCAGAGACTGTGCCCGGTCTCCATCCCCTCTAGGGCAGAGATTGTCCTGTGCCTGCAGCCAGAGCCGCAGCAAAACCTCTGCACGACATCTCCATCCAAACCCACAGCATGGGAGGGGGGACTGGGCTGCAGAAAGCTGATAGTGCCTGCAATAAAATTCCCCGTCCTTGGGATTTTCCACAGTTGCTTTGGACTAGCAAGCAGCTGGAAATTAGCTGGGGAATTATTTTTTGAGTTAAGAGAGGCTGAGAAGAAGGAAAGGGTGGCCGCTGTGTCGGTCGTGCGAAGCGGCGATAGGAAAGCCCCACTCTGGTGTTGTTTAACCCTGGGGTTTGTAATTCCTGAAAAAGGGCCCTGAGCCTGATCCTGTTCCAGCTCTGTCCGGGGAAGGAGGGATAATGCCAGGTGGCTGCAGCTGGAATGGGCTCCAGTAACATTTCTGGGTTTAATCTCCACAAGTGAGTGCTCCAACAGAGTCACAGCCGTTCCTCACTTTCAAAAGCTGCTGTTCAAGTAACACAGCTTTGAGATGTGTTTGAATTCTTGTCTGCAGAAATTTGCACCAAATGAGCAAAATTATGTGTATTTCTGGGAGCAGCATGGAGATGGGGGAGTGGAAAGGAATAGAGTCCTTTAACAATGATCCCTCTCTTAATTCTGAAAGCACAGTGCTAAATAGAGAGGGCCTTTTGCAAACATGAAATTGAGAATATGAAAACCTCTGAACACAATAGTGGAAAAATTTAGGAATCATTAAAGTTGCAATGGTTATAAACTACATGAGCAAATCCAACTTTAAATTACCAAGGAAAGCACTGAGCTCAGTTTGCAGTTGAAAACCAACATCTGTTCTGCTGAAAGACAACAGAAAAGGGGAGGAGGGTTTAAAGACAGTTCTCAAAATGGCTGCAAATTTATTATTGAGTCTTTCCTCCTGGAAATCAGCCCTGGTAGCAGCAGTGACATTGCAATGAACTGTTCTGTTTGCCTTCCATAATTAAATAACACTGTGATAGTCCCTCTATTTGGCTAATTTTAGCCTGGTAAATAGCTGGGAAATGCCAGCACTATTGTAACCAAGTTATTCAGCTGCAGAGGCAATGAAAACCTTCCCAGAGCGCTGGGAACTGAGTCCCTGGTGTGCTGCAGCACCAGCAGTGGAGGCAGCAGGTTGGGCTGGGAGATGGTGGCAGAAAACCTGGGTTATCTGTCCACAGCTGCTTATGACTGTAAAATTAGCTTTATCATAAATCACAGAATGGTTTGGGCTGGAAGGGGCCTTAAAACCATCTTGTTCCACCCCCTGCCACGAGCAGGGCCAAGGTTTCTGGCTTTGCTCAAATCCTCCCGGGAGGTTTTGGCCAGGAGTCCTTTGGGTCTGCCTGCCCTGCTTCCCTCGTGCAGCAACACCAACCATGGAAAAGCTGCAGCAACTCATTTTAGCCCCGTGTCTCACACCAGTCAGAAACCAGAGCATCAGCCTCCTTCCTGCTCAATCAAGGCTGTGCAGCTAATTAGCTAATTACCACCATCCTTCAGCACTTGAGCGCAGCTTCAGCGGGCGTGTTCCCTGGAGAAGGTTCTGCTGCTGGAGGACACAGATGCTTGGTGGGGTTCCAGTGCTGGGCCAGAGGCTGGGAGAGCGCCCCAGAGGGAGGCAGTCTGTGGCTGCAGGGGCTGAGGGACGTTCTGGGGGCTCCCCAGAAATGCAGGAAACTCCTGACAGGGTGGTCGGTGTCCCAACACCACTGCCTGAGCCCACAGGGTCTTCCTCAAGGACCAGCCTTGGAAGTGACTCTCTGCAGGAACTGAGGAATCTGCAGCAACCCTGGAGAACTTTCAGCATCCCCCCAGTTCCCAACAGGGGACAAAGCATTTAAGACATTTTTAATTCATGCAAAGCAGCGCCGTGTTGGAGAGCCCTGGTGACACATTTGTGCATTTCCCTGCTGGAGCCCCTTTCCACACATTTGGGGATTTACTCTCCTAATTTGAAGCGACAGTGCTTCAAGCATGTAGAATTAGCTGCAGAAAGTTACAAAATTGGGGCCACGGTCGGTATCTGTGTTGTCAGCCAGCGCCAGGAGCTGGAGCTCCTTACAAATCTTTCCTCCTTCAGCATAATTAGTTCACAGGTGGTGTCTTGGAAAGCCTTTGAAGATGTTGCTGAATTCTTAACGCTGACTAAACAAGTAACTGTGACAGGTCAGAGAGAATAATTGAGGAATCTTCTTTAATTAATGATTTCACATCTTATGAGGCACTTTTATAAAAATTGGAGTGGGAGAGAGAAGGACCTTAAGTTATTTAATTTTCTCAGGAACAAAAGCGTGTGTTTAAATGAGCACTTGGGCAGGTTGGACAACTCCTTGAACCCCAGTTGCCTCTCCCCGCTCTGCCTTTCTGCACATCTAACACATTTAATATGCCAGGATACCAAATAATACCTCATTTCAAGCAGACTCTGTTTGTTCCGTGGGAAACCTGCCAGCCCCTCCAGTTTTTCTCCTCTTATGCAGTTGCAAATCCCATTTAAATCAATCAGTGATTTTGTGTAAGGAGAATCTGCAGGGTTGGACTCTGAATTTCGGGGTTTGCAGTGCTCTTTCTTGCCATTATTTCTGTCTGTTGGTGAGGAAAGCACCGTGTTCCTGCAGCTGGGGGCTCTGCATGGCAGCAGGAGAGGCTGGTGCAGCACCCCTGGAGCAGGGAAGAGCCTGGGGCAAGAGGCAGGGCCAGCTGGGCTTCACTGCCAGAACCCAGCTGCTCTTCCCTCTCCCTGCTCCTGCAACTCCTCCCAAACTCTAAAGGGCTGTGAAAAGGTGATCCACATTTTGGATCCCGGATCACGGCAAATTTAACTTCTAAATCCTGTCAGGAGCAGATGTGTGTTTGCTCTAAGAGCTTTTGATGCTTGGTGGCCGCTTTGGTGCCCCCCAAATCCCCCAATGCCTGGGATCCCATCTCCATCAGCTGCTGGGAATGACCCTCCAGCACCCAGCCCCAGAGCACCAGGGGTTCTTCTGTGCCAGTAACAGACACAGAACAGATACAGGGCTGCCAGGTCTTGCTGTGAGTAGTTTGGCATCACACGCGTGAATACCCCGAAAATACCAATATATTAAACCTCCTTGTCAGTCAGCTGACAGCTCTGTGCTCAGAGCACATCGTGGGCATTGCTGCTGCATCCCAGAGCCCAGGCAGGTGTGAAATTCAGGCAAAGCTGGTGTCTGCATGCAGCCAGCTCCGTGCACCTGCGCCGTTAATTCTGGGTTTCTGTGGGAACCCGTGGCCCAGCCACACTGGGAATTACAGCCTGGGGGAAATAGCTGCCTTGCAGTGCTGCAGTCACCTGCTGCTTCCAACAGGTGAGCTCTGTGCTTGTGAATCTTCCCGGGAAGGCACATCCTCCCAGTGAATGTGTGGAATTAGGTAAACATTCCTGTTTAAGCTGAACGAGTGTCTCAGGGTGTGCTCAGTGACATTCAGCGTGCTCAGAGCCTGCATCATCATCCCAGCAGAATGTTTGAACACACTAAATCATATTATTCACTGCTTGCTGAAGAGATGCATTATTTAATATCAAGAGAGCCGCTTTCTATCAGCTGAAAAATAGGACTAGAACTAGGTCGTTTTTAGTCCATTGATTCCCACTCTCTAAGCCGGCATGTAAAATACAAGAATGTTTTTTTCCTTGTACTGTATTGCCTACAAGCCTTCTGTCAGTGGGGATTTCAATATTAATGAGTTTTCCCACGAATATGAGAAGCCCACTTAGGAGAAGAAGCTGCTCTGAGAATCCTGAATATTTTACAATATCACACATCGATCAGTTGGCTGGAATTTCACATTTTAACCAAGGAGTGCTTCTGAGAGATGCCAGGAAAGCAGAGCAGGGCCAGGTGTGAAATGGCTTCTGGGGGCTGTGAGGAGGGTGGAGGATGTGGAGGCTGGGGAGATGCTCAGCCTCCTGCTGCTGCTTCCTCCCACTCGCGTGTTCCTGGTGCTGGGGGTGAACCAGGAGGTTCCTCCCATCCCCGAGGGAGTTCTCAGCATCCAGGGATCAGTGTCCTTGGTGCTGGGTGCGTCTCAGTGTCCAGACCAATTCCTGTTTCTGTCAGGTGTGTTGTGTGCAGGAACTCCAGTGTGGGAACCTGGGAACCTCTTCCCAGTACAGCTCTAACTTCCTGCAGTTAATGGGGTTTAAACACAGATGTTCACTGAATCAGGACATATCCTGAATTGGAAGGGACTCACAAGGATCATTGATCCAGCCCCAGGCCCTGCACAGACCCCATATCCCACCCTGGGCATCCCTGGAGCTCTGTCCAAACCCCCCTGGAGCTGCTCTGGCAGCCTTGGGGCCATGTGTTGCAGACATCTTTTATGAAAATCCTTTCCTTTAGGATTTTTCCTCCTGAGAAGCTGAGAGGCCTCAGGAACAAAGTGCAAACAATGGTTATCTGCTGCTGTGGGATGCAACAGGTGCAGCTGGGATTGGTCCATGTCACAGTCAGCTGGCTCGGACAGAGAGCTGAGCCACAAACTTTTGTTATTATTCTTTCCGATTCTTAGCTTAGCCAGCCTTCTGAGGAGAACCTTTTCTTCTATTCTTATAGTATATTTTGAATGTAATATATATCATAAAATAATAAATCAGCCTTCTGGAACATGGAGTCAGATCCTCATCTCTTCCCCAGTCCAAAAACCCCCGTGAACACGGTCACAGCCATGCCCATTCCCTGGGGATCTGGGCACTGCCAGCACCCTCTGGGGATGAACCTGTCCCAAAATCCACCCAAACCCCCCTGGCCCAGCTCCAGCTGTTCCCCTGTTCTTTACACAACCTATTGACACCTTCCCCGAGACTGAGACAAGTCCCAGCTCTGCCTGAGAGAAGACAAGCAGGAGATTCCAGAATGTGATTCAGCAGCAGGAAGAGAGCAGTCCGTGTTTTTATTTATCACAGAAGGATATGTTTTAAGTGAAGGTTTGATCAGCCAGAACTGGCTGACTACAGGAATTGTGCAGGAATAAATATGCATATATCCATCTCGATGAGATGGGTGCCCATGTGCAGGGATTTGAAATGTATGTAGAGCTGTGGATCCAGAACCTCAGGGAGGGCCCAGCTCCGTGTGGAACTCGGAGGAGCCTACAGCTACAGCTGGCAGGGAAGGATCTGACAAACTTGGGTTGTTGAGGGAGGGAAGGCTGGGGGGATTAGGGGACTTGTCAGAAAAAGCCTGTTTGAAAACTCCATGAATATGTCAGTTTTAAAGAAATTCAAATAAAGGCCTGTTGAGTTTTGAGTGGGAAAAAAAATAGGTTGGCTTCCTTCCAGGCTCCCCATCTCATTCCAGGCAACACTTCTTCTTTTTTTGTCTTTTCCCTGTCTGAATTTCGCACCAAATGGAAATTTCAGTTCCATGCCAGCTGCATTTAGAGTATCTGTGCAACATGGACATTTTGATGGAGTTGCCAACAATATTTCCAGCCAGGATGGAAAACAACATCCCAGGATGACACAGGATCAGCCATTTCCTCACTCTGAGCCTGGTGTTTCAAAGCTGCATCTTTTCCTTCCCCTCACTACAAACAATTGCAAAGCCCAGCCTGCTGAGGTGGAATTTAAGCTGGGCTTTGTCCTCCTTTAAACTTTCCAGATGAGCTCTTAACGTGTCACCAGGCAACCATGAAAGGTTTTTCCAGGAGGCTCTCTGGGTTAAAGAAAGCAGCACCAAAATTTGCAGGATTTGTATTGTAGCTGAGCCAGGCCTGCATCCTTGCAGGAGCAGGGTGGGAACAGTTCAAGCAGCAGCTCTGAACAATTACATAAATACTCTTTCATCACTGGCACCTGCTCCTGCTCATGGTTTTTGGGAAGCCCAGATTTTAACCGAGCCTCTGAATCCACAGAACAGTGTGGAGCCATCTGATTAAAATGTTAAAGATGCTTTTCATTAAGATGGAAGCTGTGCACAACATTTTCCCGTTTCCAGCTGCTGAGTCAGGCAGTTCCATAAGAAAGAGCTGCTGGCATGAGGCAGTGGGAGATGAGCTCAGTGGGTGGGTGGCAGCCTGCTCCACACGGAGCCAGGTCCTGGGGTGGCACTGGGTGGCACTGGGTGGCACTGGGGGCACTGGGTGGCACTGGGACAGCCAGCAGCACCTGCCACTGCACGCTCAGGGTGAAATGATTGACCTTGGCCCCTTTTGTGCCCCTCACGTGGAGGTCCATGGTCAGCTCTGTGTTTCTCTGTCCATCCTGCCCCAGATGCTGCCTGTCTGTGCACTGAGGGCTGCCACTCACCCTTCCTCTGTCCCTGATGGCTCTGCAGTGTCTGTCCCCCACCCAGAGGGAGCCCTCTGCAAAGCCAGGCAGCTCAGAGAACAGCTGCCTTTGGGAAGCTCAGGAGGAACAAACAGGGTGTGGATTTGCCAGTGGGAAAACAGGGAGAGATGTGAATAACCCAGGGCAGAGAGCTCTGCTCAGAGACTCTGCAGGAAGGAGCAGTGCCTGCCTGTAAGGATCCCAAACCTGCTCTGCCCTTCCCTCCCACACTGCACAGCCCCATTCAGGGCCCGATTTCCCCAGAACCACAGAATATCCTGAGCTGGAAGGGACCCACAGCGCCAGTGCAGCTCCCAGCAGAAGAGCAGTGTTTTACAGAGAGGTGGAAATCCCACCCTGCTCAGTGCAGGCTATCACTGTCCAATTCCCAGGCAGGTGCTGCACAAACCTGAAGGATTTTAGTGCTTAGGGGTAATACATGGCACAAACTAGGGAAAAAAGATTGGTTTGGAGGCAGAATGTGTCTTTCTGCACGTGTCTCCAAGGCTACCAGAGTCAGTTTTGGGGCATCCATCTCTGTCCCAGAAGCACCAAGACACTGCACTAATTGACAGAGATTTTCAAAGGCATGGCTCTTAGCAGAACCTGCATGCCTAAAGCTCCCAGCCAGCTTTGAGAAATCTCAGCTGTTGGGGGCTTTTTCCTCTCTTCTGTGTAATAACATATGCAAAGCTGAGCCATAATGTCTCCAAAATCCTCAGGATTAAGCTGAAAAGCGAGTGGGGAAGGCTGGGGCATGAAAGGCTTCCTGACGCAGAATCCTCCAGCAGCAGGAAAAGCTGCAGAGCAGCAGCAGGCAGGGAGGGTGAGGGGCTCTGGAAAGGGACCCCCAGCAGAAATCCCAACCCCAAATGGCTCTGCAAGAGGGGGGATCATTCCCTCTCCCCCACAGGCAGCTGCAAGAGCTCAGGGTGCTGCCGATGGCAAATCAGCTCCTGCTGCAATCCCAGATAGCTCATCCCAGGGAGCAGGGACTGGGGGAAATGGAGCCACAGAATCACAGAATGGCCTGGGCTGGGAGGGACCTTAGATAAATCCCACCCAGTGCCACCCTGCCATGGCAGGGACCCCTCCCACTGTCCCAGGTGCTCCAGCCCCAGTGTCCAGCCTGGCCTGGGACATCCCAGGGATCCAGGGGCAGCCCCAGCTGCTCTGGGCACCCTGTGCCAGGGCCTGCCCATTCTAACAAAAGGATCCCTCAGTGGGGTCAGTGCTGGGAGATGGATCCCTAACCTGGAGCCACCTCCAGGGAACCACAGCTGCAGGTGGCAAAGGTGGCAAAGGCCGTTCTGTGCTCAGAGTGACAAATCACCAAATCACTGCATTAAAAGGTGCAGGCATGAGCCCCACAATGCCCCACAGCTCTGGAGGGTCAGCTGGGAGGAGGTGGCAGGGAATGATGGCTCCCAGCACACCACCTGGGCACTCTGGCATCCCTCAGCACCTGGGCACTCCTGAGCACCTGGGCACTCTGGGTATTCCTGAGCACCTGGGCACTCTGGCATTCCTGAGCACCTGGGTATTCCTGAGCACTGAGCACTCTGGGTATTCCTGAGCACCTGGGCACTCTGGCATCCCTCAGCACCTGGGCACTCCTGAGCACCTGGGCACTCTGGCATTCCTGAGCACCTGGGCACTCTGGCATTGCTGAGCACCTGGGTATTCCTGCATTCCTGCCATGAGGAGAGCCCCGTGCTGGCTGCAGCCCAGCCTGGCTCGGGGAAGATCTCAATCAAGTTGAAAAGTAGCAACAATTTTGCTGGGGCAGTGTTTGAACACTGTGGAGCCCCATGAATAGTTAATGTCACGTCAAGGGCTGCAGACAAACGCTGCTGGCTCTGGAGAGCCAATAGCTCAGGCTGCTGTGAGTGATGTTTGTTCCCCGCACACACAGCCCCGTGGAAATTGCAATCATCCCTCACGAGGGGCTCGGCAGCCCAGGAGGGGTGGCCTCTGCCTGGCTGCTGCTCTGGGAATGGCCAGGGCAGCCTGCTGTGCCTCCCTGCTGCTGGCACACACAGTTCTGCAGAAATGGCTCTGGGGGAGTCCAGGAGCCCCCTGTATGAGGGGACTCTCCCTGTGGCCCTCAGTTTGTGCCTGTCACCAAGGACAGGGCAGCCCTGGGAGCTGGCACAGCTCTCAGTCACTCCATCCCAAAATCAGGGGGTTGGAAAAGCCCCCCCGGGTCACCAGGTCCACTCCCTGACCCGTCCCCACCCTGTGCCCAGCCCAGTGCTCTGAGTGCCACCTCCAGGTGACACCTCCAGGATGGGCTCTCCAACCCTCCCTGGGTAGCTCCAATCCTGAGCCCCTTTCCATGGGGAAATTCCTGCTGGGTGTGACCGTGTTCACCGGGGTTCTTGGATGAGGGAAGAGACGAGGATCTGACTCCATGTTTCAGAAGGCTGATTTATTATTTTATGATAGATATTACATTAAAACTATACTAAAAGAATAGAAGAAAGGATTTCATCAGAAGGCCAGCTAAGAATAGAATAGGAAGGAATGGTAACAAAGGTTTGTGGCTCAGCTCTGTGTCTGAGCCAGCTGACTGTGATTGGCCATTAATTACAAACAACCACATGAGACCAATCCCAGCTGCACCTGTTGCATCCCACAGCAGCAGATAACCATTGGTTACATTTTGTTCCTGAGGCCCCTCAGCTTCTCAGGAGGAAAAATCCTAAGGAAAGGATTTTCCATAAAACATGTCTGTGACATTGGTGCCCACCCTGAGCTGCCCTGAGGCTGTTAGGATGCAAGGAGCCGCTGTAACTTCTGCAATCAGCAAACAGTTGGACTTGGTTGTTTATTTCATCCACCACCTTCTTCTAATCAAAACACTACTGATGATTAATTCTTTGGCTATATTGGCACAGTTTGGGAATGAATTTCCATGGGTTATGGGGTTTTATTATTCCTGTAAAAAGAGAGGAATACATGCACTGTGCAGAGATGTGACCAAGAGGAACCCACCAGAAATGCTTAAGAAAATCAACAGAAATCTGAATAAACCCCACATCTTAGAAATCATCTGCCAGGCACCTCAGTGGAAGATTTGCTGAAATCTACCAGCACTTCCAGCCAAAAACTTCCTTCCTCATCCTCCCAAAAAGGGAGAGAAATCATGTTCCAGCCTGCTCAGCTCCACATCCTTTGTCAAGAGCACAAGAATGATGTGGAAACCATGCAGAAACTGGAAAGCTCAGTGTAAAAAATTATCATTCACGCTGCTGTATGACATTGCCTCAACACAGCAGAACCAACAAAGTCTTCCTGATAGATGAGAACTATCAGAGATTGCCACTGAACACGGAGATTTAATGTGCTGCTTAATTCAAGAGCTTATTTACAATGTCACACGTCACTTGGAGAAAAATGGCTCTGACAACCAATCATTTAAAATATAGGAAGAATGTTTAACAAAAGGTCAGAAGTACAAATATTTTACATATTAACTACTAATAAATTCATTTCCTCTCAAAGTTAGGAGGATCAGCAAATGTCTCCAAAGCCATTTGCAATATTTCAGCACAAGACCCAACCTCTAATTACCAATGTAAGTTGTAAATAATTGTCAAGCATGCAGATGAGCCAAAAATTCTCTCAAATTAAAGTAATTAGCTCCCAAGTCAAATTTTTCTGTCACATTAAAACGCTTTTCCTTGTCTCCAGTGTGACACTTACAAATGAGAGCCACATTGTCAGGGAAGCAGTTATTGTAGGCTGCCAGAATGATGCCTGAGGAACCTGAGCTTCCCAGCAGTCCAGGCTTTCCCTCCTTCCTGTGCTGCTCACCCCACGTGGGAGGGGGGAATTTATCCAGCAATTTATCCAGCTGGAACCCTGGCAGGTGGCTGCAGAGCTTCCCCATCCCTTGGTGTGGGAGTATCCCTGGTGGAGAGCCTCAGTGCTTGGCTCTTCCTGCTTCTCCTTCCCTGAGGAACCTTCCAGACCTCCTGGTCTGGGACACAGGGGTGGGAGAAAGGTAATGGGGATGGGGATGGGAATTGGGATGAAGATGAGCAGCTTCCTCCTCCCAGTGCTTTCTCTGGCACTTTCATGGTTTATTCTCAATGTCCTCTCAACCAAAGCTGTGTTTGCCCCGTCCAGTGGAGGATCCTGAGCCGTTTTCCTGTTTAATTTTGGATTCCCAGGCAGGACCCAGAGTCAGGCTTGGTTTCTGTTTAACTTCAGGCTAAACAAGGTTGGGTTTGCTGCAGGTGAACCCAAAACCAGGGCAGATGTGGGGAGGATGGAGTCCCAGCCTTGAGCACATCCCATCCCAAGCCAGAGTGTGACCAGGGGGCTGCACAGAGCCCTGAAATGGCACAGGACTGACCTGCTCCCTTCCAGGGATCCCTTCCTGTGGCTGTTCCCCCAACAGCTGTTGCTATTCCACTTCTTCCAGACAACACAGCAGGGTTTAGACTCAGAAATCCAGGCTGGATGTGTGGTTTGGTTTGCCTGGGTGTGCCACGAGCAGTGAATGTGGAGGATGCTTCAAGGGAGGGACAGGCTGAGCCTCACTCAGCGCCTCAGCCATTAGGGCTGGAGTCAGGAGAGGTTCACCCCAGAGGGCGCTGGCACTGCCCAGGCTCCCAGGGAATGGGCACACTCCCAGAGCTGCTCCAGGAGCCTTTGGGCAGTGCAGGAGGGCCCAGGGGCCAGGATTTGGGACTGTGGGTGACGGGTGTGCTCCTGCTGCCCAGAGCCATCGAGCCCCTCCTCCCTTGGCTGATTCCTGCCTTCTCCTTTGCTGCTGGAAGGGGATCAGGTGGTGATCCCACAGGTCCAGCCCAGGGCTGGGGTGGATTTCCTCAGTCTGCCCAAGCCAGCTCCTCCTCAGGGCTGTTCCCATCTGTGAAAAATGCCATCCACTTGATTTTAAAATTTTAAAAGTTTAATAGTAAAAAAATGGTTATAAGAATAGTAATAGAATTAGAGTAATAATAATTAGGACAATTTGGATTAGGACAATATGAGACAATAGAAACAGAGTTATGGACATCCGAGTACCTTTTTCTGGGCAGCAGGAGCCTGAAAAAGGCCCCACATTAACAGAGGATTAACCCTTAAAAACAACAGCCTGTTGCATATTCATACAGCTCATCCATGATGCATAAATTCCATTCAAACACAGGATTCTGGCTGGGCAGTGTCAGCTTCTTCCTCTCATCCTGACAGCACCTTCGAGGCAGAAGAAGTTCATTTCTCCTGATAAGAGGGCAATAAATTCTCTTTCTCTGAAAGATTCAGGTGTCCTGGGGCTGCTATCTCAGTGCGAGTCCTTTCTTTAAAAAAAGTATCTTACATAGCATTGTTTCTATTTTAACAATTTTTTATTACCCAAAACTCCATTTAACACACTACTTAAGAGAATTAATCCAGCGTTACTTTCTAACACAACACATATTCATTTCAATATTTGCCAAAAGCCAATCATGAAATACACATTTTTCACACATCTGTCACTCCAGAGCTCCTCAGGGACGTTCCATTTCCCCAACACCACTGCACTCCTCAGCCACACAAAGAAATGGGACATGGCTCCAATATCAAGGATGATATATAAAGCCAAATTTCCTTCTGTTCCCTCACAGTAATTTCCCCATAAATACTCCTGGGGGCTGTGAAGTGTTCCTTGCAGCAGGATGGGAGTCCATCAGGGCTGTGCTATTTCATCCTGCACAGCTCTCGGTGCTTCATTCATCCCAGGCAGGTGTCACAGGGACTCTGTGCCCTGCACTGTTTCAGGAAAGGTGCTTCTCTGTGATACCACCAGTTCTGTCTCTGCACGAAACTGCACTGAGACACACCTGAGCAGAGTGTGAAGGCTGAAAGTGGGGGTGTCTCACTAAAGCTTGTCCTGCCCTGTCACTGTCACCACTGCTCTGATCCTGGCACACCCAGGGACACCCACAGGATCCTGGAATGTTTTGGCTTTGGAGGGGCTGTAGGGATCATCCTAGTATCAAAAACAATAACCAACTGTCATCATCACTCCATAACCACCGCCAGACAAACACAGAATTAACCCCAGAACTAACCCCCCCAAAAAACCAAACAAAAACACAAACCATGATCATAAACCATCAACCAATCACCCTCCAAATTTTACGTTCTTGTAGCTTATAAAAAGCATGACACTGAAGATGTCGAGATGGACCCCTCCCACTGTCCCAGGTGCTCCCAGCCCTGTCCAGCCTGGCCTTGGGCTCTGCCAGGGATCCAGGGGCAGCCACAGCAAATCTGGGAATTCCATCCCAGCCCCTGCCCACCCTGGCAGGGAACAATTCCCAATTCCCAATATCCCATCCAGCCCTGCCAGGGAACAATTCCCAATATCCCATTCCACTCTCCAAAGGAACAATTTCCAATTCCCAATCTCCCATCCATCCCTGCCCTCTGGCAGTGGGAGCCATTCCCTGTGTCCTGTCCCTCCATCCCTTGTCCCCAGTCCCTCTGCAGCTCTCCTGGAGCCCCTTCAGGCCCTGCCAGGGGCTCTGAGCTCTGCCTGGATCCTTCTCCTCCCCAGGACTGAGCAGGAACCACAGCAGGACCCACAGAGGGACCAGGAACTGCAGGGATTTTTAGTGAGGAACCACCCAGTGCCCTTGAGCAGTTGCTGGCTTGGGAAATGCTCTGTTCCAGAGGTGATTTGGGAAATGCTCTGTTCCAGAGGGTAATTTGGGAAATGCTCTGTTCCAGAGGTGATTTGAGACCCTCGTCCCCCTCTGCCCCTGAGGCCCATCCCAGCCCTGCTGTCCCTCTGTGCCCAGTGAGCCAGGGCTGGCAGCCCTGGTGGGACAGCTCTGCTTTGAGCCACACCATCCTCACCAGCAAAAGTGATCTGACTTTGAAATCTCCAGGGCTGGGTGTATTTTTAGCAGTGTGAAATGAGTCTGTGGCTGTTTGCAGTATTTAGCATGAGTTATTTGTTGGGGAAAGGTGACTCTGGCTGCTGTGGAGGGCAGGCAGGGAGTGTGTGTCCCCTTCTGCCTCCTTGGGCCAGGGCTCCCACATCCAGGGAGCCCCAGTTCCAGGCAAAGAGCCCCACAATTCAGGGTTACACAGCTGGTGGCCATGGTTACCGTGTGTTCATTGTTTGGGTGCTTTATTCAACCTGTAAATATCATATTTTACATTTTGCCTCAGTCAAAATCAGCACCAGGACTGGTTTTGCACTGGACACAGGGCACATCCCAAGTGGGGTCTTCATGACTGGAACCAGAAATGCCTCTGTCTCATTTTCTGTGCGTACACAAACACAGGCTGGGGTAATATTTCACTTTAAGACATTGCTGGTGGCACGTCTCAAGTGTTTAAATTACTAAGCTTTCAGATTTTAGCACAGCAAACAGCTGATTTTTGCTTATGCAGTTCTAGTAATCATATTTTAGTCCTTGTTTTCCCATTTTAAGACTCACAAAATGCTTTTTTATTCATTTAAATTTGAAATAAGGACAAATCAGCATTTCATCTCCCAGCTCCTGCCCTGCCAGCAGCCCTGTGTGAATGCTGATGGACAGGCCCTGATAACACCCTTCTCTTATCAACCCCATCACTCTTCTGGGGCTCATCTCCTGGATCTTCCTGCCAGCACTCCCATCCCAGAGGATGATAAAGCCCCTCTGTTAAGCACCTGGCACTTCCCAGCTTTATCCTGCCCAGCCCTGGCTTATCCCTGGGCAGAGTCAGCTCTTGGACAGCTCCTGCAATATTCTGTGTCCTTCCTCAAGGATTTTCTGAGAGATTTGTCTGAGCAGTGCTGAGCTCTGCTTGACAGATAATGCACAAAGCAAGATCTGACTGCAGCCCCACCACCCGGGGATGGGCTGAGCCAAATCTGTGCCCTGGGCTGGGACAGCTCCTGGGGAGGATGCTGGGAGAGGGGCAGCTCACAGGACATTCCTGCCAGAATCCCTGTCCCTGCAGCTTCCAGCCCTGCCCGGGGCAGCTGCGCCAGGCTGGGCAACCTTTCCAGGGAGGAATTCTCCCTAAAATCCCATCTAAACCTGCTGTGGCCCAGCCTGAGGCCGTTCCCTCTGCTCCTGTCCCTGTTCCCTGGAGCAGAGCCCGACACCCCCCCGGCTGTGCCCTCCTGGCAGGAGCTGTGCAGAGCCACAAGGGCCCCTGAGCCTCCTTTGCTCCAGGCTAAGCCCCTGCCCGGCTCCCTCAGGGATTCTGCAGCCCCTTCCAGCACTGACCTAGGACTGACCCAGCACTGATCCAGAACTGACCTAGAACTGACCTAGAACTGATCCAGAACTGACCCAGAGCTGACCCAGCACTGACCCAGAGCTGACCCAGCACTGACCTGGAACTGACCCAGAACTGACCCAGAACTGCCCCCAGGGCTGGGGGTGCCCAGAGCTGGCCCCAGCACAGGAGGGATGTTTTGAACCAGGCCAGGAGAGAGGAACAGGGGGCTGGAGAGAGCCTCCATGCCCACTTGCCTGCTCCAGAGGCATTTCCACATTTCTGGAATTCCCAGCCTTCTCCAGGTGCTGCCATCGTGGCCAAGGCTCTGTTTAGCTCCAGCCTCCACCTGGCATCACTTCAGAGTGATCCATTTACCTCACTCCTGCCTCTCCCACCCCAGCGCAGCTCCTCAGCCTCAGCATGATTGCATTTGCATGAGACTGCACAAATCCCCTGATCCATTTTCAGACCAGGCTTCCAGGTTTGGCTCTCCCAAGGTCAAGCTTTGCCTGGGCCTCCAGGGAGGTTTCTGTGCTGCCCATTGCCCCTGCCAGGGGAGCAGGTTCCAGAGCTCTGCAGCACCCTGGGCCCATCACCACTGCTGCTCCCTAACAGAGCCTTTATGGACTGTCGACCTCCTCCTCTGCAGCCATAAATCCTCCAGCAGCTTCAAGTGGAACAAAATGTAGAGATGTTATCCCCAGGCCTCGCCCCAGCCTTCTGAGGCCCATTATCTCCCCATCTTTTCTTTTAAAAGAACCTTATTTGACAGCCTAGCCTTTTTCATCCTTCTTTTTTGCCTTACTGCTCTGACCTTGAGTTAGTTTATTCCTTCCCTCTCTGTATGTTTTAAACGTTGCACCAAAAAATCCAATTTATTAAGGCTTTCCTTTAGTAAATGATTAACCTGAATATGGTTAAATGAAATGCTTATTAACATCTCCCTGCATAATCCATTTAACAGAATTAGTCTTGCTTATTCAGACAACCTAAAGGGGTCTCTGCTTTTGTCTACACAGCATCAGCATTAAAGCTTATAATTATTTCTGGTTAATGCAGGCCTTGGTGTTGGAAATGCTGGTTTGTGTGTTCCAGCATAGCACTTCTCCTAATCTCTTGTATTAATTAGAGATACTGATATAATACTACTTTGTTCCTTTCTATTCAGCACCAGGAGAGATGTCTGAATATAATCCTATCTGTGCTGAGGGTGTCTTAAATATTTCCACAAGTGCTGGCTGGTGTAAAACATTAGGATTAGGTCCAATAATCCATAACTGGAAGAAAGGAGAGCTCACAAAGGCGCGTGGGCACGCGAGGTGTGCCATGCCAGGCAGGGAATTCTCCTCGCCCTAAGGGGACATTGAAGGTCCCCTCTGACCTCAGTTTCCACCCCCAGCCCGTATGGGTCCCTTCCCAGCCCTGCTGATGTTCTGTATGTGTCCCCATTCCCTTTCCCTTTCCCAGAGGGATGCAGCCACTCTGGCTCTGAGCAAAATTTGACTTACACAGCAGCACAAAAGTAAATTATTACCCCTCAGTGGCTGCAGCTGACATTTTAAACTCATTGTGCCCTGTAAATCCTGGGTCATTTGGTATTTCAGACATCAGGCTGCTCGTGGAGCTCGTTTTAATCTTTTCCTAGATGGAAATTCACTTTCTTCTCAGGCATTTCAAGGTGTCACTCCCCAGGGCTCTGAAGTGAATTTGCAGCACCAGATCATAAAGTCATGAAATTGTTTAGGTTGGAAAAGTTCTCCAGACCAAGGAGTCCAACCATGGCCAGCGCTGCCAGGGCCACCCCTGAGCCACATCCCCAAGTGTCACATGCACTTTGAGATGGCCCTGGGGATGGGGAACTGTGAAAAATGCCCATCGCTTGTTTCTAAAATTTTTAAAGTTTGATAGTAATAAAGTGGTTGTAAAAATAGTAATACAATTAAAGTAATAATAACTTGGACAATTTGGATTAGGACAATAGGAGACAATAGAAACAAAGAGTTAGGGACGTCCGGGTACCTTTTCGGGGTAGCACGAGCCGAAAAAGGCCCCACGTTAACAGAGGATTAACCCTTAAAAACAACAGCCTGTTGCATATTCATACAGCTCATCCATGATGCATAAATTCCATTCAAACACAGGATTCTGGCTGGGCAGTGTCAGCTTCTTCCTCTCATCCTGACAGCGCCTTCGAGGCAGAAGAAGTTCCTTTCTTCTGATAAGAGGGCAATAAATTCTCTTTCTCTGAAAGATTCAGGTGTCCTGGGGCTGCTATCTCACTGCAAGCCCTTTCTTTAAAAAAGTATCTTACATAGCAGAGTTTCTATTTTAACATTTTGTTATGACTTAAAACTATATTTAACACACTGCTTAAGAGAATTAATCCAGCATTACTTTCTAACACAACACATATAATATTCATTTTAATATTTGCCAAAAGCCAATCATAAAATACACATTTTTCACAGGAACCCAAACCTCCCTGGGCAGCTGTGCCAGGGCTGGGCAGCCTTTCCCTGGAGAAACTCCTGAAGCCCATCCTGACCCTCCCTGGACGCAGCTCTCCTTCCCCTCTCTGGGCACCAAACCCTCTGAAATCAGCTCTGTGTCACGCTGGGGATGGGGCCTATGGAAATGCCCAGCATGGCTGCAGGTGTAATCACAGGCTCTAATAATTCCAGCTTTTATTTAAAGCCTAATGACACGTTCCTCCACCATTACCTCCCTGCATAAATATTAAGACTGGGAGCTCGTGTGTGTGTGTGTGTGAAACAATGGCATGGTAATATTTCAGTGGGGGGAAAAAGGCAGCTGGTTTATGCTCTCTCAAACATTTAAACCTTCTCATTTTTCCCTATACTGAGGGCTTAGTCTGACACAGAGAACCATCCAAAAGTTCTTTGAAAAATACCAAGTCCAAGAACAAAGTGACCTTGCATGGCCTTGCACAGAAAAGCAAGGACTGCTCAGTCCTTACCAAAATAATTGCTCAGACTAGATCAAGGACTGAGCAGACCATGCTAAGAGTCTTTAAATTTTAAAGATGTGTTTATTTTTAAAGTTTATACATCAGCACAAAGCTATGAAATTTTATTAATATCCTGCAATAGTGTTTTGCTTGGCCAGCAATGAATTAATCAAAATTCTGAGGGGGAGAAGAAAAAGTCTGCAGGAGATTATTAATTTTTAAGAATTTTTTAAGAGTCTAGCCCAATATTTTAAACTATGTGTCATCCAGTAGGCCTCGTGTGACATCATAATTGATAATTAAGCTTCTCCAGGTTTGCTTCCCCTTCAAGTTTCTTTTCCATCCAATTCTCCTGCTTAGGCAGCTTTGGGAACTGTAACTTTTCTATTATCTCCCAAGTCAGTGCATTTTCCCCCCATTAACTCCCCTCTTGCCTTTGTGCAGAAACAATCCAGGTATGATTTAATAAGCCCTGGAAAGACAGAGCTGGTTCATATGCAGGAAATCAGATTTACATAATTTTCCGCTGGCTTTTATAGCTACTGTAGTTCAAATTATCCTTAAGTTGGGGAAACTCTCTTCATAGCACAAAATGAAATAGCACCTGTGTTATGCTTAGCTTCCCCACCCGGCCCTCACAATAAATTAAAGGTTGATTTGGCATCCTGACTTAGCACAGAAAGTCCTTTTGAAGTGAGAGGAGAAGAAGGGCCCTGGCCCGCAGTTAGTCACAGTCATCAGTCACTAAACTAAGCTTCAAAACCAAGTTTAATCCTGTTTTGTTTTGGGTTTATTACCTGAGCCTTTCTGCACAGGGGAAAGCAGAGGATTTGGGGTTGTGTCACATTCTCTGCGCCAAGTAAAATGTCACACACTGCAAGTGGAGCTGCAGGGGGCTGTACAGAAACCAAGGGGATGTTGGTGGTTGGGATTTGATCCAGGATTTGGGCTGAGCAAGGCTCAGGACTGGGAGGCTGCATCCTGGATTTTGTGCAGGGTGAGCTCCTTGTGCTCCCTCCTCCTGCCTGAGGCTTTCCAAGAGCAAAGCCATGGGTTTCACAGAATCCTGGCATGGTTTGGGTGGGAAAGGACCTCAAAGCCACCCAGTGCCACCCTGCCATGGCAGGGACACCTCCCGCTGTCCCAGGCTGCTCCAGCCCCAATGTCCAGCCTGGCCTTGGGCACTGACAGGGATCCAGGGGCAGCCCCAGCTATTCTGGGCACCTGTGCCAGGGCCTGCCCACCTTGCCAGGAACAATTCCTGCCCAATATCCCATCTAAATCAACTCTCATTGAGTTTAAGGCCGTTCCCCTTGTCCTGTCAAGGACAGGGTTTCTGCCAGGTCCATCCCTGAGGCACAGCTGGGACACTCCCAGTCCCAGGGACCAGCTCCTCCCTTGCTCCTCAGCACTGATTGCTTTCTCTCTGCACTTTGTGTGCATTTACCCAGGAATTCGAGAAGGGCTTTGTGGTAAACAAATAAATACAATTTCTTCAAAATGAGTATTAATGTCTTTAGCTGAGCACCATTGTCAAACTCTAGCTTCTGGAGTTGAGCAGAAAATGAGCTGTTTTCCACAAGGGCTTCATCCAGTCCCCTCTCATTGATTGCACTGCAGATCTTCATGCTCAGTAACCTAAAGATGGATCGATTATTCAGCTGGTTAAAAACGAAGCACTGCCATTTCTAAGTGCTTGCCTTACAAACAATTCCAGCTGCTGGAGCAAGCAGGGCTGTTCCCTGGGCAGGGTGGCAGCAGGGCTGGGCTGTGCTCACAGCCTTCTCCCCGCTGCCCAGAGCGATCCTGCTGCTGCCCTGAGAGGGGAAACATCCTCACCCATGGAGAAGGATGGCATGTGGGGGGCTGAGAGAGGGGATTGTCACTGACCCCTGTGCTTGCCTTGCAGCTCCCAGCACAGCCCAGTACGGCATCACCGGGCACGCCGAGGTGCTCTTCTCCTGCTGGTCCCTGGTGCTGACGCTCTCCTCCCTCAGCAGCATATTCTACCTGAAGAACATCCTTCTGCACTAAATGTAAAGACCCATAAAAGGCTTTTAAGGATTCTCTGAAAGTGCTGATGACTGGATCCAATCTGGTAGAGTTTGTTAAAAGCGGCGTGGGATATAATCAGTGCTTACATGGGGATGATCGCCTTCTGTAGAATTGCTCATTATGTAAATACTTTAATTCGACTCCTTTTTTTTGATTAGCTGCATTACCTTGTGGAGCAGTACACATTGTCCTTTTTTAAGACGTGAGAACTCTGAAATTACTTTTAGAGGATATTAATTGTGATTTCATGTTTGTAATCGACAAGTTTTCAGAAGCATTCAGTCATGGTCTGCTGACTCGCAGACTGTAGTTTACAAAAAAAGGATATTGCAGTAAAAATGTGCTTCTTTAAGGCTGCAATACAAACATTCAGTTCCCTCCTCAACTAGCATTCTATCCAAACTTACACAAAAAACATTCGTTCTTTTTTGAGTAAAAAAAAAAAAAATCGAATAATATTGCCTTCAAAATACTTCTTCAAAATATTACACATATCTAGATTTTCTTCTAGCATGATATTCAGGTTTCAAGAATGAGCCTTGTACTATAACTGCGTTGCGCAGTACCGCTTTTGTTCTCTTCCCTCCTTCCTGCCAGTTCAGCATGGTTGTGCCTTCATGAAACACGACTTTCCTCTTCCTCTCCAACCGGTCTGGAATGTGTTCTGGGAAATGCTGGAGCATCCTTTGGAGCGTAGGAGATGTCTGGGTGAGGCCAGAGGAGCCCGGGCTCCCAGGAAAGGCTCCTGTCCCCCTGCAGGAGCTGCTCCAGGGGCAGGGCTCAGCTCAAGGGCAGCACCAGCTCCTTCCTGTCCCTCCCTCCACCACCACTGAGCAGTAGGTGACCTCCGTAAAAACGACATTTCCCATTAGACAACAGAGCTCCAACGATTTCGTGGCACCTTTTGAATGTCGGAATGTTCCCCCAAAGCCAAATTCCCACCTGGCTGTGAATGTCAGGACCGTCCCTTTTGTATTGCTGGCAAAGCCGACGTGAATTGGTATTTTTCTTGCACTCAATTTTGTACTGGTTTGGCTGATTTAGCAATGATAAAGGATGCTTTGAACCATGAGACACCTGCAAATCCCTGGAGTATCAATTTTCTATCTCCACATATCCGTGTGGCAGCAGCGAGGCTGCTCCTGCTGGGGGCACGTGGCTGTGCTGGGGGAGCCACCTGGGCAGGCAGGGCTTGGGGAGCTGCTCCCCTGGCCAGGGCTGTCCCTCCCCTGCTCCCCTGGCCAGGGCTGTCCCTCCACCCCACAGCATCCCATGGAGGGGACCCTGCTGGCACACCCCGAAGGATCAGCCCAGAAATCCTGTGCAATGGTGCTCCATCCTTCACAGCCCTGCACGGCGCTGGTGTGAGGAGCTGCTCACAGCTCACCCAGGGCTGCCACCTGTGTCACTCACTGGGGTGGCCGTGGCCAGCAGCCCTTGGGCACCACATCCCCTGGTGGCCCCAAGAGCTCCTGACCTGCTCACCAACAACTACTGACAGCAGGAATAGCAAAATCCTTATCACAGAACCCCGGGCTGGGCCAGGAGAGCCCATCCCACCCCTGCCAGGGACAGGGACAAGGACAGGGACAGGGACAGGGACACTCCACTATCCCAGGCTGCTCCAAGCCCTGTCCAGCCTGGCCTTGGGTGGGCAGCACCACTTTCACTGTGATCATCACTCCCAGGCTCTGAGTTTGAGCTCCTGCAGGCAGCTGGAATTTCCCAGTTCCCCACTTTTCCTGCTCACGGCCGGTGCTGAGAGTGAGCAGCCCCAGCTGGGCCCTGGGAATACTCAGCAGTCCCAAAATCCCCATTTCCCAGCAAGGAGGGCTTGGAGCTCGCTGGGCTCAGTCTGAGCTGCCCCAGGCTAGAGCACAGCCAGGAGGTGCAGTGCCTCTGCTGTCCCTGCTGAGAGAACAGAGATGTTCACTCCAACAGATGGCAATAAAACACCCTGGGTCACTCTGCATGTGGTCAGTGACAGCCTGTGTTATTTCTCTTATGATTTACAGCCGTGTGCCAAGCAGTTGCTGGTTTCAGAAATGTGGCATTTTTTAAAACCTGGAATAACATGAACAAACCCCTTCTGCAAGGAAAGGGTACAAACTCACCTCAAATGAGTTTATCAGTCCTGATACCCCCATCTCTCTTGTATTGCAGCTTTAAAGTGCTCTATTTTAGAATCCATTCACTAGAAACAGTGGTGCTGCAGGAAGTCTTGTGTCGGTGCAGTTTTATGGAGGGAGAAACGAGGCTATGGATAACCCCACCCATGTGTGTAGAACTGGGAGAGGGTTCTATGCTGTGGCTGGATCAAACCCTGCATTCCAGTGATTCCTGGCATTTGGAACCTGATCTTTCCAGCAACAGAATAGAAATGAGCAGCAGCTTGATTAAACATGAAAACCAGAATATTCAGTGAAGTGTTGAACGTTTGCATTCACACCAGGGAGAGCCACTGGGTGGCACGGGCGGGAGATCCTGTCCCACATTTGATTTTCACTTGGGGGGGGACGCCCTGCTCGCCAAGCCCAGAAACAAACCCCCAAACCCACAGCAGCAGCAGCAGAGCTGGGAGCCGTGTCTGGGTGCCAGGGATGGTTTGTGAGGCAGGGAGTGCCGGGGGTGTGAGGGGCAGCGAGCTGATGGCTCTGCAGGGTTTGTGAGGCAGGGAGTGCCGGGGGTGTGAGGGGCAGGGAGCTGAGGGGCCCTGCAGGGTTTGTGAGGCAGCAGAGTGCCGGGGGTGTGAGGGGCAGGGAGCTGAGGGGCTCTGCAGGGTTTGTGAGGCAGGGAGTGCTGCGGGTGCGAGGGGCAGGGAGCTGATGGCTCTGCAGGGTTTGGGCAGGGCTGGAGCTGCAGCAGAGAGGTCGGGGGGACACACCTGGCTGGGGTGAGCTGGGCTGGGGCTGTGCCCCCAAAGAGGCAGCAGAGTGAGCACGGCCACCCCAGGCACTGCACGATGGGAGGGTGCCTGGGGCTGCTTCCAGCCCCTCGTTTTGGGGGCGCTTTGGGCAGCTGTTGGAAGGTTTGTTCTGGGCTTCCCTGCTCTGTCTGCCGGCCAGGCTGACTCTGTGCATTCCCTCCTTCCCAACGCGAAAATAAAAGGCTCAGCTGAGCATTTCCAGCGGGCTGCTGGAGCCCCCAGGCTGGGAGGGCTCCTGTGCAGTGCCTCAGGGCTGTCCCCACACGGTGACACTGCTGTCACACGGCTGCTGGCCCTGGGACTGAGCTGACACTCAGCTGGGGCATGTCTCACAACTGGGGAACAAACGCAGCTTCTCAAGGGTTTGTATCTTGGCAGGATCCTTCAGAGCCAGACAGCTTTTTTTAAACTTTTCAATAGGTTTTTTTTTAGAGTCGATGCTGTTTTTAAGATCCAGGAGTGTTAAACCCATCCCAGTGACAGCTGCTTTTTTTGCACATTTCCTGAGCAAGTGTTCAAAATAGACAATGGCAAATGTTCTGCTACCAAAACCTCCACAGAGCCCACAGAACTGTGTTATGAAGAATGTGTATACCAAAATATGTATTTACATGGATAAATATGCCTTAAAGACTAAATATGCATTTACTTCTAAGGCTGGATCAGCCCCGTGCCCAGTCTGGAGGTAAATAATCCATATTTCACAGCTGCCATGGAGGGGGGTGCTTCTTTGGAGGAAAAAAAAGAAAAGGGGAGGGTGGGGAAGTGTTTATTTTAAAAGAATCTTCAACACTTTTAAAATCCTTGCATGAACTGCCATGTGTGAGGAGGAGTGGGGAGAGGATGGAGTTGAGCCTGGCACTCCAGCACTGCAGGGTTTGCTGTGGGGCTGGCAGGGCTGTGGTGCCACCAAAAACTGCCACATCCTCTCCCATGTGCCCCCACACACCCAAATCCCTCTGAGGGGTCACAGAGTGAGGGGTCTGGGTGTTTTCCCGTCCCCCAGAGCTGTGGGAATGGGGCCACCTACCCACAGCCTCTCCTGCTGCAGCTGGCAACACAGGAACCTGGGAAATGGGGAAATGTTGGCAAAAAAGGGGAACTTAAAAACCAGGAATTAAAAATTCTCCGTTCTGCCTTAGCATTGAGAGCAGAGGGATGAGTGCTGGCCAGGCAGGGAGGAGCTGGCCCTGGGTTTGGCCAAGAGCGAGGGAGATGTGGTGGGACAGGGACCCTGGCCGTGCTGGGCTGGGCTGGGCTGGGCTGGCTCCTGGTTCGTGCTGCTGCCCCGAGCTCCAGGGGCAGGGCAGGGATTTGCTCTGCAGCCAGGAAAGTCCATAATCCACCTGGAAACAGCAGGGCAAGGCAGTGGCACCGGGGCTGCTGGGGAAGGGATTCTCAGCAAATCCTGCTCTCGGAGCTCTGTGTGAGCAAGGCTTTGCTGGGGCACCTTCAGCGCTGTTTGCTCTGGCTCCTGATGCCTAATTCATGAAGGGCTCCGAGACTCCTTCTTATTAGAAAATTCTCATGTTAAAAAATGCAGAGATCAGCATGTTTGCCACCTCTCATAAGCTGAGTTCTCAGTCATTCATATTTCAGGGCAGAGGGAGCGTTCCTGTCAGCGACAGGATGAAAATCCGCATTATGGGATGGGGAGGAGCAGTTCCACCACCCCAGCTGCTCTGCCCTTGGCTGGGACAGGCCCTGGGGGCTCTGCCTGGGGGCTCAGGGGGTGCAGATCAGCCCCAGGTGCTGATCTGGGCTCCATCATCCCCCCCCCGCCCAGGGTTTCTCCAGTTTATTCCACAGCCATCCGGGGATGGGAGCAGTGTGACAGGCACCCTGGCTCCCTGCCTGCACCAGCCTGGGCACAGCAGGGCTGGGTTCCACCACAGGGACCTCAGAACCCTCCAGGAGCAGCAGCAGTGACAACCAGCCCAGGCCAAAGTGTCCCCGGGCTCCCAGGCCAGCACGGGGACAGCAGAAATGACCCCTCTGCAGGGCGAGGACAGGGAGGGGACAGCGCAGTGCTGCTCCAGCCCCAGCAGCTCCCCTCATCAGCCAGGGGCTGGAACACTCACCACCCCCATCCTCCTCTTTCCCAGCTCACAAGCTGCCTGCAGGGATGATCTTTATTCCAGTCGGTATCCAGAGGGGGAAATCTGCTCCCTCCTTTTAGGGTTTCTCAGCAAACCCAGCACAGCTGGCACAGACACCCTGTGATTTCTGTGCACAACCATCAGCTGTCCCCCTCCCAGCCCCATTAGAGCCACGCTGGTCCCATTAATCCCCACGACAGGCACTTAAATGTGAGCCCCGGGTGAGAAGAGCCCTGCAGGCAGAGATGGAGCAGCAGCAGCCTCGTTTTCCAGTGGGTGGCTGAGGGTGGGATGGCAGAGCCAGCCTCCCCTCCCTCTGTTTTGTGGCTTTTTTGATATAAACCAGCCTTTCCTCATTGGAGAGTGGGTAGTTCTGGCATGGAGGCGCAGCCTTTGAGGGGTGCTCAGCATTTGGGGTCTGTCCCTTCAGGTGGGGCTGGGCAGGAGCTGCTCCAGCCCCCTAAGGAGCCCCGTCCTTGCAGGAATTTGGGTTTGAGGAGGTAGCACGCTTCGTTAGGCTGGCAAAGCCCTCAAACCCTGAAGGAGCTGCTTTTCCTCCTCTCCTGTTTGAGTGAGCTGCTGAAAGCGCTGAGTTGTTCTTCCAGAGCATTTCAAATTCACTGCTCTTTCATTATCCTTGACCTTTTCACATGTTTTACCATAAGTGGGGAAAAAATTAACTTTGGAGTAAATTACTGCAAATCCCTCCCCAAAAACATTTAAAAACAGAGCCTGGGAGGCTGGGACAGGAGCAACAGTTTTGCTTGCCGCTGTTTTCTGTGCGAAAAGGATTTAATGTCTGTTTGCCAAAAATTATGGATCCCAAATCCCTGTGACTCGTTTAGAAATGACTTTTAGCAGGACAGGTGCACATATACATCCTCCCCTGTACTTTGTGTTAGGAGTGGCAGAAAGACAAAGTGTGTGATGGGGCAGGGCACCTTCCTGTGTGCTGCTCCTGAAGCCTTGCATGCTGAGTCTTGGTCCTGTGGTTTTATCCCTGTCTCTTCATGCCCATCTCTTGATCCCTGTCTCTTGGTCCCCATCTTTTGGCTCTCTAGTCTCCTTTCCCATGTCTTGGTCCCCTTCTCTTGGTTCCTTTCTCTCTTTTCTCATCTCTTGGTCCCCATCTCTTGGTCCCCTTCGCTCCATCTCTTGGTCCCCATCTCTTGGCCCCTATTTCTTGGTTTCCATCTCTTGGTGCCCTTCTCTCCCTGGAGGGGGGAAGGGGAAGGCAGGGGGCAGGAGCAGGAGGAAGCTGCAGCCCAGGCTGGGCTCCCAGCCCATTCCCTACACCCTAAAGAAGCCATCAGACCCAGACAATGGCAGAGACCCCCTGGTGCTCACAGGGCTGAGCTCCCCCTTCTTCCCTGGCTCCCAGCTCCACCTGAACAGACCCGCTGTCACACGGAGGGGCTGGTGTCACACAGAGGAGCTGATGTCACAGAGAATGGCTAGTGTCACACGAAGTGGCTGATGTCACACAGAGGAGCTGATGTCACAGGGAACAGCTGATGTCTCAAAGCGTGGCTGATGTCACACTAAGGAGCTGATGTCACACAGAATGGCTGATGTCACATGGACAAACTGATGTCACACAGAGTATCTGATGTCACACAGGGAGCAGCTGATGTCACACAGAACAGTTGATGACACAGGGAGAAGCTGATATCACACATGGACAGCTGATGTCGCACAGAACAGCTGATGTCACACAGGGACAGCTGATGTCACGTGAAGTGGCTGATGTCACAGGGAGCAGGAGAGGCTCCTGAGCCTGTCCCCCAGCCCTGGTGGGTGTCCCCCAGCCCCAGTGGTGTCCCCCAGCCCCAGTGAGTGTCCCCCAGCCGCAGTGGTGTCCCCCAGCCCCAGTGAGTGTCCCCCAGCCCCGGTGAGCCCCGCTGTGTGCAGCCCCAGCAGCTCTGTGCAGAGCCCCGGCTGTCAGAGCTCATTTCAGAATTAATTTCCCGGTGTTAATCACCCCGGGCTGCTCGGGAGGCACAGCACAGTGAGGGGCCCTGAGAGCTCTCCTGCTGCAGCACTTCTCCCCACGAGATTGCGGATCACACTCTTAATGCCTCGGGAAAATCACAGCTGAGGGCTCTGACCTTCTGCTGGCGCACAGCAGCAGCACTCCAGCAAAGGTTAATGAGCAAGAGCAGGGAGAGGGGATTGCTCACTGTGCACTCTGAGGTGGGATCCAGCACACGCAGGGCTGCTCTGGCAGCAGGACAGGCTCCCCAGGGAAAGGAGAAAGGAGCAGAGGATTTCCCAGAGGATGGGGGGAACAGGGTTCCACTGCAGGCCTGGGCTTTGTTCTCAGCCGAGATAACCACAGAGCACACGGGACCTGGCTCTGAGCATCCCAAATGTGTTCATTCCTCTGAGAACTGTGATCCTGAGTTAAATTCCTTTCCCTGCCTCCTGATCCAGCTGCTGCTGGAGCACAGGAATCCTTTTGCCATGTGGGGGAAGGTGCCAGGGTTGCTGCCAGGCTCTTCCCCTCCCGTTTGGCTCCTCCAGAAGGGCTGGTTTGGCCAGCCCAAAAAAAACAACCCAGCCTTTCCCCCACTCCAAAACTTCCTCCATTTCTGATCCTCTCCCACCCAAAATCATGGCATCACTGCTGTAAATGACAGAGCAGATAAATACTGGGGGAGACCTCAAATGAATGTCAAGAATTCGGGCTGCTCCAATTTAATAATCACTTTGTTGTGTTCATTACCTCTGTCATCAAAGGCACTTTACCTGAATTTAATGCTCAGGCCTCTGGAAAAACCTGGGAGTTCTGAAAAGGGCTTCATATTCCAATAGATTACAAATATTTTGGAAAATAATTCTTTCCACGAGCTGAGGCAGAAAAGCAAAACCAAACCACAGCCCACCAAAGCAGGTGGTGCTCATTACCAGTGAGTTTCTCACGGAATCATGGAGTGGTTTGGGCTGGAAGGGACCTTAAGGATCATCCAGTGGGGATGGACAGTGCCTCTGGAGGGGTTATTTATGGCTTAGGTGAAAAAACCCCACAGCATGGAGTCATTAGTATTTGCTGAATGTCAAGAGTCACCTGCTGAAAACAAAGCCAGGCCTTGGAGGGAGCCAGGTCTGTGATTGGCCCCTGGCCACCCAAAATATTGTTATTAAACAGCTCCCAGCTTCCAGCACAGGGATCACAGCCAGAGCAGGGGACATCCAAACACAGCTCTGCTCTGGGGCAGAAGCTGGCCCAGCATGGGGACACCATCGTCCTGCATAGCCCTCCAATTCCCCAAATCCCTCAACATTTCTGCAAGCCCCAAGGCTGGAGCTGCTGACTGGGGGACAAAGAGCGACTTGCACCAAAAATCAGCCTTAGGGAATTGCTGGGATCAGCTCAGCTTTGCCCTTCCCCTTCTCCACCAGGGCCTCTTCCTGCTTGTTCCCTCCATGGGATAAATTCCTGGGAATAACAGGGATAACCTCCTGCTATAGGGACTGTCCAGTGTCCTTACAAACCCATCCTTGGGGTCCCTGCTCCCAGGGAAGGGGGGGGGGGCCTCTCCAGGGCCCAGCACCCCTCCCAGTCAATTAGAGATGCAAATGCGCTCAGCAAAGTGCTCCTGCAGATGTTCTTAATTAAAGCAGCCCACCCCGAGCCCACACGGAGCAATCACCCCCCCAAAACGCCTTCCTGCTCTCAGATGTTCCCAATCACTGCTGCAGGATCCTGCAGGAATATTATTTTTGTAGGAGTAAACCATTTGCTAAATAGGCCACCTGTTAAATAAACACTCCCACTCTCCAAATATTGTTATTTTGTTTTCCAGCCTATGCACAATCTGGATTTATTTTAGATGAAAAAAGATAATCACTAAAGCACAAAAAACGCCCAAAAAACAGTATTTTGACTATTTGCAACTATCCATCTTGTGAGCACATCTGCTCCTTTGCAAGCTGGCAGAGCTGCCACACTCAAAGAGATTCACAGCTCCTTATTCAGCCGGGAGCTGATGAATTTCCATCAGAGGCCTCGGCACTCTTCCCTTCTTTGTCACTTCTTCAAGCCTGAATTGCTCCCGCTCCCCAGCTTCCCTTTCCTGAGCTGCCTCTTCCCTCAGGGACAATCCCCCATCCAGGATGGCTTCAGCAAGGTGCCACAGGACAAGGGGCAGGG
>VZSJ01000604.1:101956-145230 GCA_013398405.1 Pheucticus melanocephalus | reverse complement strand
TTTTTCTCAGGATGTATCCCAAAAGGAGTATCCTCAGATGGTGGTGGTCCGGTTTCCGAAAGAAGAAAGACGAATCCCGTCTGGTGAAGTCCAGCTCCCCTGATGTGTGTCCAGCTTTTAATTGCAAAGACTATAAATCTCATAACACTGATGTCCAGCTTCTCTTGGTCAAAACTATAAATCCTTGAGTTGATGTTCATCTTCCTTTCTCAAGCTGTTTTTCTCTGTTTTGTTAAGGCGTGAGATAAGCATATTTCCTTTATATATATTCCAAAGCTATAGTTTCAAGGATACAAGCAATATTCTAAAATTATACTTCAAAAGGTTATTATTGCAAAACTCTTTAAGGATTAACTACAAGCAAAAAGCAACATCCTTAATGCTTTAATTGTAATACTCCTAAATCAACTAAGGTTAGTTGCAAACAAAAGATAGGTTCAAAGGCCTTCTTCCATGCTTTACTTTCCTCATTTATTACTAGAATTCGCAACTGTCCCATGGTCGGTCTCTACACATATTGCAATCACAAATACACACATTGCCTGTATGTACCTGACATGAAACACAGCTTTGTATTTCACACACCTCAGCCTCAAACTGGGGGCTGTGGTGGTCCGAAAAGCCAGTTGGAAAAAGTTAGACACCATTGGGTCAATCACGCTGAAAAGGCCAATTCCAAAACTCTCATATGAGCTTAATGCTAAAGGCTGAAGCCCTTTAAGCACTCGCCCATGCTTTAACTTTGTTTAAAATCCGCAATATGGACCCACATAACCCGTTTATTACGATTAAATGCTCATTTTATCTTTGCTGCCTACCACAAAAACAAACAGGTCAAATGGACTGTTTAAAACATAATCCTCACTGCAGTTGTATTTATTTTTATGCTGCAAAACTGTGTAATTACTGCTTCACTTTTGAAGTTGTTAATTGTCATATTTCTCTTCATCTTTTCTTTCTGACAAAAAAAGGGTGAATTGTGGTGTTACATGTTGCAGCTAGAATTGCTGCTAGTAAAGTCCAGGGCAAAGAAACCAAAGAAAAAGCCTTTGCAAAATATCCATAGATGTTTTTCAGCCGCCCAGTGAGATCTCCTCTCCTCTCTCCACACCACACCACGTGCTGCCCCTCCCCCCCAGCCCTCCCAACAGCCCTTTGTCCCCCAGGCCCAATCAGGTGAGAGCACCCGAGAGCCACAGGAGCACCTATGTTCAGGCATAGGAACAGGGGAAGGAGCCAATCAGGTGTAACTTAGGAGGAGCCCGTCCAGGGCCTCCACAGTTACATTTTATTTAAATGGTATGCTAAGTCTCACCCCTCAAAAATGTACAGTTTATTCCAAGCCTGTGTGTGGAGAGATAGGAACTGCATGCGGAAGAATTCGAGCTCTACGGTCAGTCAGGACACCTCCCATCCTGCGTCAGACCTGTGCTCCATGCTTGGCTGCACCCAGCCGGACTTGAGCAGAAGGAAATTACACAGACAGCCTAAGCCATAAAAACCCCCGAGACCCCTTAATAAATGTGATTTTGCTGTCCACCACGTTGGTGTCAGGAGCATATGGACCGAGTGGCCCTGGGCTTTGGGCCACCGTGCCGGACTGAGAACCAGGTTGCCACGCCTTGAAGGCAACACCTGTGATCCTCCCCTGAAGTATCATGTATGTGTAATCTCATTGGCCCAAGTCTTAATCCACGCCCACTTTGAATCTCCCAGTTAAGCTGTGCAAGGGACGTGAGAAGCTCTTGGCCCCTTTTCTCCCTAGGCTTTCCCTCTCTCCCCCTCCCTCCCCATTCCCCCCTTCTCCCTCAGAAACCATGCTGCTCCCGGGGGTGGGACCCCCAATGAACCCTCATCTAATCAGCAGCCTCAGAAGCCGAGTGGAGTCTCTGCCTGCCTGCTGCTGCCAGCCAACATACAGCTCAGGGGCACCCCGGGGACTCCCCATGGATCCCCCAAACAAACTGCTACACACTTCTTTTTTTAGATCTGGCTCATTTCTTGACACAAAATGGTAAGTCAATACATTTTAGATGAAATTTAGTGCCCACATTATTGAAGTAAATTAATCTACAAAGAAAAATAAGACCTACTAAAAATATGGGTTGAAAAATGTGAAAAAGTACTTTAAACAATTTATCCAGATCATTAACAATCTTGCAAGATTGTAAGTAGAAAACTGAATTACAGACTCACAATATATTCTCTCTCTCAACTCGAACCCTGGATATATCACCAGAGCAGAACATACTGAATTTAAAGCTAATCTGATATAAGTTGTGCTGTCCCTCTCAGGACAAAGAATTCTATGACATTTGGAAATGGCTGTTAGTCATGCACCATGCATTTTTCAGTAGCATCTATTTGAAATTGGTATTATTACATGCACTTGAGGAGATCTTTGCCTGGTCTGGTTTGTTATTTTTTCTTTACAGCAGATTCTATAGCATAAAGCATACATTTATGAATCTGAATGTCAGTGTGCTGCTATTTCACAGGAAAACTGCCATTACAAAAAAAAAAAAACCAAAAACCCAGCACGTCCTTATGTCATTTACCTTCACAAGACAATTGGTTTCATGGAGCAAACATCAGCAGCTGCATTATCAAATAACATCAAGACTGTGAAGGATAAATAATAAAAAATTGATATGTTTGTGAGGAGAAAGAGATGGAAAGAAATTAATCTTCACAGCTCCTCTTCAGAACATCAAATCTGACTAATAAAAGATCTTACAGATGCACACACAGCATTTGTTTTAATGAGACCATGTAAATGCACTCAAAAACTCTAGAAGAGGGAGTTCACCTTGTAGATTTGGGAATTTGATATTAAAATTCTTTTAAAATGCTATAAATTTTTATTTTATACATTTGTTTTATTCAAAATCAGACACAGTGTAACCTGAGGAGAGAAGAAGAAAGTTAATTACTCTAAATGCATTAAAACCCAATAAAAATGCAGTATTACCTAATCTATACATATTTCATTGGTAACTCAAAAAGTCTTTTCAATGCATCCTGTAGAAAAAGATGTTTCGGTTCCTTGCCCTTACTATGAGAGTTCAGCCTAAATTGCTGGCCTCTTTAAAGGTGTCAGGTCTAAAAAGCAGAATACTTCAGAAGGTGAATAACTGGATATCTTGAGATAATCCTGAGATTATCCTGAAATAATCAAGATACTTAACAATGACCCCTCTCCTTTGTTCATTGTGAACTCATCTTTTTTGCCAAGGATTCATTCAGTCTATTGAGAACTTGTTAGCCATCAATCCTGCTTAAGTATTTCTAGCTAAAAACAACCAAAATATTGATTTGACACTGAACAAATCCATCTAACAAAGCTTGCGAGAAATGAACTTATTTATGCTTTTGCTCACTGAACCACAAGAGATGTTTTCTCTGACCACATAAGATTTTTGCTATTATTCTAAGCAAATGAAATCAAAATAGAAGCAGCCATTAAAAGATTATGCTACTATGTAATTCTTGTTTCTAGTTCTTTCTATATATATGTGTAAATTGTGTAAATTCTTCATGATACTCCAATCAAGCTGAATTAAAATGCTTTTCAAATATGATTCTCTGCTATATAAGCTTATTAAAAATTTAGAAGAGGGGAAACAACCTTGTGACTATGAGCTAAAATAGAGCTGATACAGCTTTTTGAGAGCCAGGCAGACTGTTTATACTCTCACATTGCTTATTTTTACAAATGAAAGGAAATGGTGATCAGAATTCAATACATATATCTAGAACCTCCAAAGCAGAATTTACAAGAAATAATAAGGTGTCAAGCTGGCTTTAAAAAAGTCTCTGATGCCCCAAACCTAGCAGCACTGCATGCAGTTGAAGGTGTCAAAATAGCAGAAAATTATCCTTCGTACAATAGCTGATTAATGGGATAGTTTTGACAACAGAACAAAGGGAATTAAAAATAATTATCACCTCCAGGAAGATATTTCTTATATATCACCGCTTAACCTGATTATGAGGATGTGCAGTGGGTTTGCAAACCTTGGTGATCTGAAGCACTGTTCTGTACTATTTCATTTCATCTAGCTTTTTTATTTCCTAGCTAAGGGAGCCTAGTAATAGTTCCAGGGCTCCTTGTCATTCCTTTGTTGGCACTGTGTGATTACTAAAATTTTGTGAAAGTATCCAACATGTGAGTTTTTACACTGCTACAGCTAGTCCCATGTCTATTCAAACACAGCAAGTTCTTCAAAGCTATGTGTGGTCCATACCAGGAAGAGTTTGGGGTGCAGGATTCCTGAGAGAGATTACTCAGTGGCTGCTACTTTGACAGGCAGGATTGTCCCGCAAAGACAATCAGGAATGATACGGATTTACACAAAACAACTTGAAACTATGTGTGAGCGAATGAATCGCAGAGGTCTATTTTGTGTCCAGATACAGAACCACTGAGAGTCAGCAGAGCTTCCCCTGTCCTCATGACCACAGCAGACAACTGCATACACACTTTGTAGGGGAAATTTGCTGCTTCAATCATGGTTGTATTGAGAAGGGAAGGAGGCAGAGCATCTGGTAGGGAAGTAAACCAGGGCTCTGAGTGAGCAGGAGCACTTGATCCACTCTTCCTTTCATTGACTCCCACGCAAGAATAACAAAACATACTGACTTCTTTCAGTACTTACTTGGTACTGTATTGAAAGTTGTTATGCCATACTGCCATTCTGTCCCAGGATTTTCCAGTTGTCTATTTTATATGTCACAGATGAGTCAAGAACCATCATCAGCAAAACCAGGAACAGGAGAATGAATATGCAGTCATCTGTAGAAGAGTTTGCACTATGAGATCCTCTGTGCCCGTTCTTTGATCAAAACCATTTCCCATCTCACCATTTAGCCCTCAGGGATACCATGAGCCAGAAAACTGTCCGTTTCATAACAAAGTATTTTTGAATAAAATTCTCTTCCCAAATTCAACAATCTCCATCAACCCCTAATGTAATGGTGACAGAATTGGTAGGTGAGCAACAAACTATTTGTTGAGGAATTTTTTAAGCATAAATTTTTATTCATAACTTAAATGGCTGCTCTTAAGGTAGTTTCAAATTTTCTTGCCTTTTTCAACATCTGTGTTTGATAGTGGGGCCCTGGAAAATGTTAAAAATAGACTCTGAAATGTTAGGCTTTGTGTTTTCCCAGATCATTACACCTGTGTAAGCAGTATGATAAATGATATAATTGTTAGATGTGATGATTGTTTAGTAATTAAATATAATTATTGTATAATCATAAGAGGAATCATGAGAAACTACGTTAGAAATTTAAGGGGGGGCCACGAGAAGCCATGCTTGGCTGAAATCTATGTATACAATAGAACAATATAAGTTTAATAATTAACATGAAAGTTATATAATGATAGAATATAAAAACACGTTCATCTCGAATGTACAGTCGGAGTCAGATTTGGGTTGAATTCCCCTGACACCCAGAGCTCTTAATAAAAGCACCGACATATAATCATTTTTGTGATTATGTGTTTCTGAACGCTAACATGTTTACACAGAAAATTGTAGTGAAGGAAATGTCTTAACAGAAATTATGTCAGATGAAAAGTTGCAGCTTAAATGGCAGCAATATCACTTTCGTTTGTTAAGCAGGACAACAGAAAAGGCAAGGAATTGGAGCTAAAGGGCTAAGAGCTCTGTCATCCAGTAGATAGCCAAACACAATATACTGATACATCAATGGCTCCAAGTCAGTCTGCCTTTTCCTCTGTTTCTCCCAATTTCTCTGGTATGGGCAAAGAGGCACACATAAGATTTTGGAGAAAAATAATTGAAGAACAATGCCATTGCTTTAGTCCAACTAGAAAGAGAAGACTGGGTCAGCAAACTGAAAAGAGGCATTTGAGGTGCTCTTGCCCCTCTCCACCAATGGTTCCTTGTTTATCTGCGCATTTACATCTTAGTTATGGCCTCTAAAATAACTTGTTAATTAATCTCCTCCAAGAACAACACAAACTAGAGCAGAACTTCAGAAAATTCCTGAAATTGAAGAGCAAAGAACTGGGCTTTTCGCTTTCCACAGTGCTGCTGTGTGGCTCTCAACCCTCACGGACTGACCTCAAGCAGTCGTGCGTGTCACTGCCACCTTTGGTTGCTGCTTCTCTGTCTGTAGAGGCAGTTGCCAGCAGGATGTAATGGCATAACAAGGAGGAGATCTCACTCCATCAGCACAGAGCTGATCAGCTGCATCTCAATCAGCCAACAGGGCTCCTCTTGGCACTGTAAATGAGTTTGCTCCACACAGTAGCAGTTATGCCAGGCTTTTAAGCCTGGTGCTTAATTAGGCAGGACTTAAAAATCTCACTTGTTCTCTGATACACAGTCACTAGAACGTAGGAAAACAGCTTCTGGAAGGGAGGTTACACCTTTCTGTGCTGAACTGTTGGTAGGTTGAGCATATTTTGTGGAGCAGCAGTGCCAAGGTCTGGTCCAATTTTTGTAATTGTTCTTTGGTCTCAATATAATTCTCCAGAGCTTCACTGGGCTGGTGATATCCAAGGCTGTGTTCCTCTTAGATCTGCTGTTAGGAGCACCAGACCACACTGATGACCAGTGATAATAGCATGCTTCAACAGATGCAGAGAGGGGAGTTTTCTGGCAAACTGACTCCTTTAATGAAAACAAGTAGCTCTTGGATGTGGCTGCACCAGAGGTTCCAGTGGCAGAGGAGGTTTATTGGACATAATTCCAGAGGGCAATGAGCATGTTTGTGAGAGCATGTTCTAACTTTCAGTGGAGGAAAACCAAGTGAGCAAGGTTTCTTTATTCGAGTGAAGATGAATAAATCACACTGACATGACTGTGAGTGCCAAAGTGCTCAGGATTAGACATAGGAAAATTGACTGGCAGAAAGAGATAATAATCCAAATTAAAGCTCACATTGAACAATGCTGAAAACTCCAGGGCTTGGTAAAGAGAACGAGCCTCTCTGGAAGGGGTCAGAAAACAGCTACGTCAAATGCTTATGCAGGTAACAGTAGTCATGAAAAGGAGAAAAGCATAAAATCACCATTTCTGGTGTGTTAGTCCTTGCACGAATTCCATGGGCATAATTCATGAATCAAGCAGGATTTTTCTATCACCATAAAAAGAGATAATTGCCTATTTGTTCTTTCATCCCATTACTGTTATTCTTACAAGGAACCATACACAATAGTGTATGTAGTTACTGCAACTACAATTCAAGAACATTTCCCATTTTAAGTTGCTATTTTCAGTTACTTACAATACGGTCAAACCATCAAAATTGCAAAAGGAAGGACTGTCACTGACGTATTTTCTGAAAAATCGTTTTGCTAGGATTTTTCTCCTGAGAAGCTGAGAAGCCTCAGAAAAGAAATGTCAACAATAATTATCTGCTGCTGTGGAATGTGGCAGGTGCATCTTTGATTTGTCTCATGTGGATTGTTTTTACTTGATGACCAGTCATGGTCCACCTGTGTCAGACTCTCTGGTCACAAGATTTTATTATTCATTCCTTTCTAGCCTTCTGATGAAATCCTTTCTTCTGTTCTTTTAGTATAGTTTTAATATATCAGTTTCTTTTAATATAATATAATAACATAAAATAATAAATCAGCCTTCTGAAACATGGAATCAAGATTCTTATCTCTCCCCTTGTCCTGGGGACCCTCAAACACTGCCACACAATGACATCTCAAAATTTACACTTTCAACATAGAAAAATGCAGGTTTTAAGGCACTAAGACAGGGCTGAGTTTGGGTTTATCAGATAACAATGGCACAGAGTGTAAAACCAGAAAACTGTAGATGCAAGGGGTGTTGCAGCTTGAATTGCTGCTAATAAAGTCCAGGGTAAAGAAACCAAAGAAAAAGCCTTTGCATAATATCCATAGATGTTTTTTCAGCCACGCGGTGAGATCTCCTCTCCTCTCCCCACCCAGCGCCATGTGCTGCTCCTCCCCCCCAGGCCTCCCGGCAGACCTTTGTCTCCAGGCCCAATCAGGTGAGAGCACCGGAGCACCTCAGGAGCACCTATGTTCAGGCATAGGAACAGGGAAAGGAGCCAATCGGGTGTAACTTAGGAGAAGCCCCTCCAGGGCCTCCACAAAGGGGAAGAATAAGTTACTAGTTCATTCAAGGTTTACTCCCAGCAGGATTTCTGTGCAGTTCTGCATGGGGGAGAAGTCCAGGCCTGTGTCTGTTCCCAAAGGGAAATGGGGCAACAATACCAGCCTTGCATCTTGTCTGTATCTAAATTAAGTATTTGGGGCTTTTCCTTTTGTAAAGGTGTGAACTCCTACAGCTGACATGGATGAAATAGGCAGTGGTTGAGAAATGACATGTTGGCCAGAGATGTATTTCCATGGGGAACACTGAGGTCCTGCTCAAGACAGCAAAATGGTCTGTTCCATGTTGAACAGCTCATCCTATAGCAAAACAGTTAAAAACAAACAAGCAAACAAACAAACCAAACAAAAAACAAAACAACACCCCCCCAAAACCCTTCCATCACCAACAACAAAAAACCCCAAAACTTGTGATTTATAGCCTTAACAATGCTGCAGGCACCAAGAAAGTCAAACTCACTGAACTCTGTTAGTGGGAAGGTCGGAAGCTACCAAAACCAGTTTGAGTGCCAAAACTGTTGTTACAACACCTAATTCTGATAGACATAAAATGGCACATCTCTGACAGCTAACAAACAGCAGAGAGAGACCCAGAAGATACACACCTTTCTGCTGCTTTTTCACTAACAATACACACCATCCTTTTTGAAATACAGAGTTGCATGACTTTCCTAAATAATCACCAGTAGGACTGTTTCCAAACACACAGCTCTACTCCTATGCTGAACAATACTTTAATCATACTGAGACCTGCCCTTCTCGACATAAAATAAATTGAGGAACACAGTCCTCTAAATGAATTCTTGCTTAGCAAATACAATCTTGACTGAAAAAATAATCTGTAAAAAAGAACATAAACATTGGAAATATCTTCATGTGTGTGTGCTAACTATATAAAGACCTAATTCAGCTAAGTATGTAAACATATCTTTATAGAAAATACCTTGTCATTCTTACTGGAGCTTTCTGACTGGAAAGGCATCTAGAATAAGCAGAACCGAATCATTCCAAGTTGCTAAGAAGTCTTTTGTTTCTTTTTTCCTTTTTTCTTTTCTTTTTTTTTAATATAGTTACTGGAGGTTTAGGAAAAAAATCTGCAATTATTTTGTCAATTGTCAAGCAAAAATAAAATTAATTGTGCCTATCCATCCTTTGCTGCTGTTAGCAAACTTCAGTCATGCTTTCTTTTCATTTTAGTATTGCTTCTGCTCCTTCAAAGAACAAAACAAACATCTCTTGCCACCAAGGGAAAATATCCAGTAACTATGGTAGCCTGCAGCCTAACTAAATCCAGATATAATTTTACTCCAAGAGTACACAAAGCCTATCATCACTACTCCTGGTGGACTGTTAATTGAACTGTCTTATTATTAAACTATTATTAAACTTATTATTAAATTAGAAGCATCTGTAATCAAATGGCTGTTGTCTTGGGTTACAACAGAAGGTGTAACCAAAAGTATTCCATTACCATCTACATAAGCTGCTAAAAATGATAAGCCAGTGTTCTTTATCTTCATGACTCAGCACTGATAACTACCTCCAGTGAAGCAGCAGCCACCCTGAGGGGGCCAAATCCACTAAAGGGCCTTCAAGGTCTTCCAGAGTGACTCACAGAATTACACTGTGAGATGCTGTTGTATTGTACTAAATAGTTGTTTAGTTATTTGCACTGGATGTTTGGTAATTTGCACTGTTCACATGATTTGTATCCTGTCACCACATGGTCTTCCCCTTTTACCACCTCCCCTCCCCCCCCCCCATTAGTGTTGGTGGTATCTTCCCAGTTTACCCCTCCCCTCACCCCTCCTCACTTGTATCCTATTAGCTGTTGTTGCCCCCTTCCTCCGCCCCCTCTTCCCCTCAGCTCGAAATCCCCCATTCGCCGCCCCCCTCCCCGGCCCCCCGGGAGAAGGTGACGCCCTCTTTGCCATCTGGAGAGTCCCCTGGACCATTAGGTGTCTCCTATCAAGGAAATAAACTTAGGACATTTGTCCCTACGTGGAGCGCTTCTCATCTTTTGCCCTTTTGTCCTATGTAAGATCTTGTGGGCTGGGGTCCATAGCTAGCCGGATTGGACCCGAACAGCCCGCTAGGCACGGATACTTAAAGGTGGTGCCCACATGGATTCGTCTCCCACTATGGTCTGAGACGCCACACAGCAGTTGGTAATTCATGTGTGGGTTACCTAAGCTTTTGGGACTTGAACTTCCTCTGACTTCTTCGCCGCTTTTTGGACAGCGGAGAGGCAGGAGGGTAGCATCGGCAGCCCGATTCAGGATGTAGGACTTCATTAACATCATTCCAACCAACCAAGGTCCCAAGGAGGGGTAAGTTAAAACCCGAGAGTGGTAGTGGGACCCTGGGGCTCCCCCCCGAAAGTGTGAGGGGTTACCGAAGGGTGGAGGTTAGTTCCCGGTGCTGGGGAAAGGTCCGGTCCCGAGTGTGAGGGTTTGTGTGTCCCATGGTTTTTGCAGGTCTGCGCAGCGCTCGGGCAGAGCGGCTCCAAGCTCTGCAGCTAGCGGCAGAGCGGATCCGGGCGGCGCGGCGCGGTGCGCAGCGACTCCCGGCCTGCGGACAGTGGCAGCACGCTGTTCTGGGCAGGTGCGTGGCTCCGATGATGGGTTTCCCGCGGCGCAGCAGTAGTAGTGCCAGCGCACGCAGCGGGTTTCGGCAGCACAGGCGGTTTTTGGTGCAGAGCAGTGGGAGCATAGGCGGTGGCGGACCCCAGCAAGCGACGGGGGGGGCCACCGCGCACAGGACCGACCCCGGCGCAGCGGCTACGTGACTCGGAGCGGCGTGACCGCCAGTTTAAAAGCCGCGCGGCTTGCACGCAAGCGGTTTCGTTCCACCCTCAGAGTAGAGGGGAGGCTGTCCGGACTCTTTCCCGGATTGGCTGTGGACAGAGTGCTTTCTTTCAGCTTTCTGTCTGTGCTCTTAGGAAACGTAGATTCTAAGTGTTGCAGAGAGCAAATAACATCAGAATGGGTGCAAACTTCTCTGCGACACAGAGAAGCATTTAAGTTAGAGATACCCTAAGGAGTGGAAACGCTAAGGTTTCCAAAGCAGTTTTGAAATTGTTTGTTCACTGGATATCTTTTAATTTCCCTCAGTTTACCCAGCAGAACGTTAATTCTGTCTCTGCCTGGGACAAAATTGGAGCTTTATTAACAGCAAAAGTGGAACAGGGAGACGGGACAGTGTCTCAATTTTTCCCTGTGTTCCCTGTGATTCAGAAAGAAATGCTTAAGAGGGATTTGAAGGGACAGCCACAGCAAATCTCCCCTCCTGTGGCTCCCCCTACCCCTCCTCCCAATTGTCTGCCCCTGAACTGAGAGGGACAAGCGAGGCACTCCAAGAATCACAGGGTACCTGGCACAGCCACTGGCCTCCCACCTCCCTCTCAGTACGCGGGCTCTGGCAGCTCTGCGCAGGCTGACAGAGCACCTTCCCTGCACCCCTCTAACCGAGTTGCTGTTTCCCCGATTTCGCGTGCTGACCCCCCCCTATCCCCAGAACGGCAATGACCACATGGTTGGCATTCAAGATGGTGCTGACCGCATGGCCAGAGGCCATAATGTCGGCGGCCACATGGCCGACCCCTTAACCTACGCTTCTTGTTTCCACAATCCCTTTTGCCCACCTGTCCCCTCCCCCAACCCATTCGTGTCCCACAACCCCTTCCTTCCTTGCAGACTCCTCCCCCTCCCTCCATGTCCACCCCTCCATGATGTCATCCTCCAACTCTGCCCCTGGTTCCCACGGTTGCCCTGCCCTCCCACAAAGCCCCGCCCCCCTGCCTATTCCTGTTTCCCACCCCCCCCCTTGCCCAGGTCCCAAGAGGGTGGGGCTGAGGGCTGGGGGTGTGTGCCCCTGCCTGGTTCCCACAGGGGTGGGGCAGGAGGGAGGGGTGTCCCCCCTCCCAGTTATCAAGGGGGTAGGGCAGGGGGAGGGGGTGTTCCTCCTCCCAGTCTCCAAGAGGGTGGGGCTGGGGTAGGTAGTAGTTCCCTTCCTGGCTCCCACAGGGGTGGGGCTGGGCGATGAGATGGTGCCCCTGCTGGTTCCCAAGTGGAAAGTGGCCCCTCTGCTAGGTGGGGCCGAAAGGGAAAACCCTGGGGCTCAAAATTAGGAGGGGGGGGGAAAGAAGTAGTTCCCTCAGTAGCCCCTGTCCAATACTCTGGTGATAGAAGTGGGCCTAGAAATTATTAGTCTTTCTCCTTCCAAAGAAAGAGAGAATTATGTAAAAGTCAGAGTTTGGGAGAAGCAGTGATGTTTTTAGAAGCATGATGAGAGCCACTTTAATATCCCTTTAATTTGTTCCTACTGACCTCCTAGATCTTTTCCAGTGCCTGCTTACTCAATCTGAGTTTGATCTATGGGAAAGCTCCTGGAAAAGGTCTCTGAGGTGACTCTTGGTGGAACTTAAGCAAAGCACACAGGGTGCCAAAGATTTAGAAAATAATGGCATCATTTATGAACATCTATGCAGCAAGGGGGAGCGGGCTAAGCCCGAGGACCAAGCTCAGGTGTTATCAAAATTTATTCTAGATAAGATCTTGAAAGCTCTGGACAAGACTTTTAACCGGTTGCTGACTTCTGAAGCTAGGGCTAGTTACCTTAACATTAAACAGTCTCCTTCAGAGAGTTTCTTGCAACTTGTCGACCGGCTCTGTGCAGAAGTTGAGAGACAAGTACAAGACCCTACAACACAGGTGGAGACAGTGAAGAAGATGGCACAGAGGAATGCCAATGAGGTCTGCAGCAGGATGCTCCTGGGACTGCCTCTAGACCCTCCACCTACACTGGCAGAGATGATCGAGGCGTGTGCTAGGAAGGCGGAACTGTTTGCTGCACAGGAGGCGTGGGCAAGGCCGACAAACTCAAGGACTGTGGCAGCTGTAGCTCCCTGAGCGAGGAGGCAACAGATGTCACCCGAGCAGCTTCAACATGTCATCTGCTTCCAATGCAAAAAGCCAAGACACTTTGCCCAAGACTGCCCCCAAAGCCAGCAACACAGGAAGAAAACCATCAAACCAAAAAACTGGAACATGAGCACAAGCCCGTACCGCACCACAACAAAAATGCACAACATAAATCCCTAAGGGGAAAACCTCCCTCAAAACAGAGAAGGGGAAGGAAGGGAGACGGGGTGTAGGACAACAAAAGAAATGTTTACAGGACAAAATATGGTGGCCTTACAAGCGTTTCAAGCTTGTGACCACCAAAGCTTTTGTTTTCAGGTCTACCCAGTGGACAGTCATTGGAGTGGACCTGCCAGAGGACTCACAGGACTTGACAAAAGATCACACGGGATTGGACAGTGAGTACTTTGTTATTGGGGACACTGCACACACACCCATGGAGATTGAGGTGGTTCCCATGGCCATCAAGGGGGACATACCTCATTCTCCTGGCGCGTTGTCCACAGCCACCCTTCTGTTTGGCCAAGGGGCAAATCATCGCCCATTGACCATTCCTGTTCCATCAGAAATCTCAGTAGATGACAAGCACCTGTGTCTACTGGGCAGAAGTGGTTGGTGGGGACAAACCCATTATGGGATGCAACCTAATGTGTGAAGCAGACCATCTGCACGTGGAAGGGTTGCTTGACACAGCGGCAGATATGACAATCATACCTGAAAGGTTGTGGCTGTCACTTTGGGGTTTGCAACCCATGGCTGGTAAAATCCAAGATGTAGGAGGAGTCACATTGGCAAAGATATCAAAAACCGTGGTGCAAATTAAAGGACCCGATGGAAAATTAGCCAGTGTCCATCCATTTGTCACTGATTACAAAGTTCCCTTGTGGGAGAGAGACACCATGTCCCAGTGGGAGGTCAAATTGGTCATCCCTAAGACACACCAGGATTTTCAGAAGCAGCCACTGTGGAGTGCCCTGCCCACAAGTTAACATGGCTGGATGATAATCCAGTCTGGGTAAATCAGTGGCCACCCAGTAAGGAAAAGCTGAAGGCACTTGAGGAGCTTGTAGAGGAGATAAATTGGCTAAAGGACACATTGAAGAGACAACTAGCCCTTGGAATTCCCCAGTCTTTGTAATAAAAAAGCCAGGGAAGGATAAGTGACGGCTCCTCCATGATTTAAGAGAAATAAACCAGGTAATTGAGTACATGGGGTCACTCCAACCAGGGATGCCTTCCCAAACGATGCTTCCCCAAAATTGGCAACTGGCTGTCCTGGACATCAAGGACCATTTCTTCCATATTCCCCTACACCCGGAAGATGCGCCACGGTTTGCCTTCTCGGTTCCAACCATCAATCAGAAGCCTCAATGAAGCGCTACCACTGGAGAGTATTGCCTCAAGGCCTTAAATGCTGTCTTTTCATCTGCCAGTGGCTTCATTGCTGTCCCTAGTGCATGCCCAGAAAAGGAAATGTGGGCTCAAGATATCACGAGATGTCATGCTCAAGATAACGCGATATTACGCTCAGGCGGAACCCCTCCCCTTTTACTGTTACCCTACCGTTACCCCCTGTTATGAATTACCCTGACTAGCCATTAATAAATGCCATTTCACCATCCACCACATTGGTGTGTGCATGTGCTTGGTCCGTGTGGCAAAGGTGCTGCCACCGAGCCGTCCTCGACCCAGGACACCACGCCCCAAGCGGCGGCAACAAGTGGTGCCAAAACCCCGGAATCGAACCCGGAAGCGGGAATCGCCTGGACGAGGGAACGGCAACCGGGACAGCGGGACTGTCTCTGGTGGGGAGGACGCTCCCGGAAGACCGATGGAAGGAAAAATCTCGTGCTGGGAATTGGTGAAAGAGGAAGGCTCGCGCCAGGGCTGGCGAAAGAGGAAGTCTCGCGCCAAAGGACCGATGAAAGAGGAAGTTTCGCGCCTGGGAGGTGGAAGAGGAAGTCTCGCACCGAAAATCAGTGAAGGAGGAGGGCTCGTGCCAGGCTGGTGAAGGAGGAGGGCTCGCGCCGAAGGACCAGTGAGGGAGAGGATGGAGTCCCTTTCCAAGGTCATTTTTAGAATTCATAGACGGTGGGGCATAGATTGATCGTCGTAGTTACGAGGCTCCTGCAGATAGGGGTTCTTGGGCAGCCAGGACATATTCTGTGCCCAGAGATGTGGGACAAATGTACTAGCGCCCTAGCCGAGGAAGCGATGTCCTCAGGCTTGGGGCAAAACCTCAAATTATGGGGAAAAGTCATGCGGGCCCTGCAAAAGGTTCGGGGAAAAACCAGTCATTTTGGGAAGGACTGTTAAAAGAAGCACAGAGCGCTGCCGTTAATTCTGAGACGCGGGGCGCTGCCATTACCTCTGAGGCACGGGGTGCTGCCATTGTATCAGGGCCTGATGGGGCCTGGGTGGGGCCTCCTCCCTGCGTGCCACAGGATGGCGAACCTCGGAGGGTGGGGGTGTGGGCGCAGTCGGCAGGGGCAGAGAAGGGCTGCGGAACAGCGCAGATATGCATGAACAAGAAAGAGGGGAGAGACACGGAGGGGATGCTGAGACTGCTCAGAGTGTGCATTCAAAGACCCATTCTTACAGGACTCAACCCTCCCCCATTAGGAGGCGGGGCAAGCCCCAGGATGGGGGGTCATCATGGCAACCTGTGGCCAGTGGGGCTGGCGGGGCAGCGCGCTGGGGGTTGAGCCGCCAGGCTCCCAGCCGGCTGCGGCCAACAGCCACCGCCTCCAGCGGCCACGCCTACGCAGGGCCAGCAGGCAGCCTGGGCGGCGCAGGGCGGCCGGACCCTTCCGTGGGCTGGTGGTGAGCAGAGTCGGGCAGCGCAGTACCGACATCGGGGTGACATATCACATCAGAGAGAAGAGCCGCGCGGGGTGGCGGAAGTCCTGCCCCTCCGCAGCAGCAACTGGGCCATGCTGGGGGTGCTGACGGAGAACAGGCAGCAGCAGCAGCGGTCCAGCGGTCAGGGTGCTTCTGTTATCAAGCGCTTCTCTGGCTTTGAAAACACCATCACTTCATCTAGAAAAGATGAAGTGCCCAACTGCATCATCAGTGCTGCATCAAACCAAGGTTTTGCTATCTACATAGATGATTCAGAAGATAAAGAAAACTACAGCTGCCAAGTGTCTGAAGAGCTGGAATTAAGCCACTATGAACTGGATACCAGTGCAATGACATCCAGTATTCATCAGCTGCCGGATCTGAGTTCAGGCTCTCCTGTGGTAGTGGAAGATGTTGTAACTCTGGCTGTGGGAGAGTGTGCAGAAGACATTTATCAGTACCTCCGAGAGGCAGAAGTAAGATTTAGGCCCAAGCCCTACTACATGAAGAAGCAGCCAGATACCACAACAGGAATGCGTGCTATCCCGGTAGACTGGCTGGTGGAAGTGGGGGAAGAGTATAAACTTCAGACAGAGACTTTGTACTTGGCAGTGAACTTCCTGGACAGGTTTCTTTCCTGCATGTCTGCTCTCAGAGGGAAGTTACAACTTGTGGGAACAACAGCAATTCTTCTGGCTGTGAAGTATGAAGAGATCTACCCACCAGATGTGGATGAATTTGTCTATATAACAGATGATACCTACACAAAGAAGCAGCTGCTAGGAATGGAACACTTGCTTCTCAAAGTGCTGGGTTTTGACCTAACAGCCCCAACCATCAACCAGTTCCTCCTTCAGTATATTCAGAGATGTGGAATCTGTATGAGGACAGAGAACTTTGCAAGGTATCTTGCAGAGTTGAGTCTCCTTCAAGTTGATCCTCTTCTGAAGTACCTTCCTATAGGAATAAAATCCCAATATTGCCAGGTGGGACGTGCCCGGGCTTGTCTGGCCCTCGCCACATGGCCAGGAGTAGCTGCTGTGGTGTTTCTCTACAGTGATACCCCTGGCTGGCTGGATGTAGCAGCTGGGCAGCCGAAACCAAGTCCAGGCTTGTAAGAACACTGGCTTTACCTCTGAAGGAAGTCTTAGGCTAGGTGAGGAGAAAATAGGAGTGGATTCCAACGGAGGGTTAAATCCAGAGTTTTATTCCAGGTTCACGGACATCTGAATGTTGGCAACGGCTCCATTAGAATCCCAGCCACATGGTCTGATTGTCTTTTAAGCCCAGGGGGAGGGGGAGGGAAGGGACAGGTGAGGCACCAACCAGGTGGGAGGGGGGAAGGCTAAAGGGATAAAGACGCTTGGACAGGCCAATGAACCCAGACCTGAGGAGCATCTTTTGAAATTCTGCCAACCACACTACACCCCTGCTGGAATGGACAGCTCTCAGCAGGAGACAGGGGGAGGGGAATTTGGCACACCTGGGGGACAGGGAAGTCTGAGACAGGAAATTGCAACACACTGCAACACCTTCCTTCACAAATTGCTTCATCAGCCTACTGTTTGGCAAACTATACAGTGAACAGATTTTTCTGGCCAGAATGATAGTGGAGCCATGGAAAAAGTTAAAGATAGAATCTAAAATGTTAAGCTTCGTGTTTTCCCAGATCAACTCCACCTGCGTAAGCAGTATGATAAATGATATAATTGTTAGATGTGATGATTGTTTAGTAATTAAATATAATTATTATATAACCATAAGAAGAATCATGAGAAACTATGTTGGAAATTCAAAGGGGGCTATGTTTAGCTTAAATCTATGTATAAAATAGAACAATATAAGTTTAATAATTAACATGAAATTATATAACGATAGAGTATAAAACACACTCATCTCGAATGTATGGTTGGAATTAGATTTGGGTGAAAACACCCCAATTCCCAGAGCTCTTAATAAAAAGCACCACATATAATCATTACGTGATTATGTGTTTCTGAATGCTAACAAGAAGAACACCTTAACATTGTGACACTGGGTCACCCGGGCACTAGAGGAAGGCCCACAGATCATAATCGAAAATGAGTTAGGAGAGTGGGAAATGGATTTGGAGGCTGGTACTCACGGCGCGAGGGTACGCAGCCATAAAGAAAGATAGTAAAATTAAATGGTGCCCGCTTAAGTCAATAAAACCTGACCTTCAGGGCAAAAACTAATGAAATCTGTAAAGTTTGTCTTGCAGGACTGGATCCTCAGACACCCCTGCGGCCCGTATACCCCGCTCCAGAAGGCTGCGACGAATCATCAAGCAGCCTGATGGCAGACCACCGGGGTCACGAAAAAACTCAGTGACTAAAGGAAGGCCCGGCGCAGAGGAGGACTGGGGGAAAAAGCTCAATGAAGATGTTATCAGTCACGGTCCACATAAATGTCTTTGAAAGTCTTGGTTTAGGTGGTATCCATCAAGTAGAGTTCGAACCCTGGCCAGGTTCTGACTCTGCTTGAATGGAATACCAATCACCCCAGAGCTTTTCCTGTGTCAAGGGTTCAAAGGGCGTTTTGGAGAGAACATGAGTCCGGACATGAGCTCTCCAAATCTCTCTAGTTTTAAGGTCAAACAGGTCGCAGACTCTGGGAGGATAATTTGGTGCTGTGGTGTCTACTAAAAAACTGAGGAAGTCCTGCAAAGACATCCAGAATTATGGTTTAGTGAGCCCCCATGACTAATCGCCCTGTATTTTAAACAAGTTTGTGTTTATACAAGTTTTCATTTGTTAAACATCTACAGTTACAAGTTTGTTACAGTTGTGTTACATTGTCCAAGTTCAGTGCGTTTTACCAGTTACATGTTTCCCACTTGTCAGTTTTAACCCTAGCATTTTCTATGATTTTAGCTGGTCATCAGAGGGGGTAAAATGTGGGCTCAAGATATCACGAGATGTCACGCTCAAGATAACGCGATGTTATGCTGAGGCGGAACCCCTCCCCTTTTGCCGTTACCCTACCGTTACCCCCTGTTATAAGTTACCCTGACTAGCCCTTAATAAATGCCATTTCACCGTCCACCACATTGGTGTGTGCATGTGCTTGGTCCGTGTGGCAAAGGCGCTGCCACCGAGCTGCCCTCGACCTGGGACACCACGCCCCAAGGCAATCATGCTACACTACATGGATGATGTGCTTGTGTGTGCCCCTGATGACATAATACTCCAAGACACACTTGACCTAGTGGTTAAAGTTTTAACCTCTGCTGGATTCCAACTGGAGAAAGACAAGTTTCAGAGGATGCCACCTTGGAAGTACCTGGGCTTGGAGATCATCCGTTGTGCCACGGAAATTGGAAATCAAGAGAGACACCAAAACCCTAGCAGATCTCCATTCCCTGTGTGGGTCTTTGAACTGGGTCAGGCCTTGGCTAGGCCTCTCCAACAAGGACCTAGCTCCCTTTCTCAGTTTATTGAAAGGGGAGAGAGAGCTAGCTTCTCCCAGGGAACTGACCCCAGAGGCAAAAACCACCATCCAAAAAGTACAGGCGGCTTTGGCCAAGAGGCAGGCTCATCATTATCAGCCTGAGCTGCCTTTCAAATTCATTGCTTTGGAAAAGTTATCACACTTACACGGGTTGATATTCCAGTGGATTGAAAGGCAGAAGGATTCACTCTTAATCATAGAGTGGGTTTTCCTCTCCCACCAGCGATCCAAAACCATCACACAGCCACGGGAGCTGATAGCTCAGCTGATCCAGAAGGCCAGGGTAAGACTGCGTGAGCTGGCTGGTTGTGGCTTTCAGTGTATTGACCTCCCAGTCAAACTTTCTAAGGACAGAAAGAACTCTCCAGAGAGATTGACCAAAGAGATGTTAAGAGCACCTGCTCCAGAGCAATGCCAGTCTCCAGCTATCTCTGGACAGCTACAGTGGACAGGTATCAGTCCATGCCCCATCACATAAGCTGTTTAATGAGGAATTCTGTGGAGAGCGTTTTGGATACTTAGCTAGCTGAGAGGGGTCATGTACCGCTGGTGAAACATGAAGGACACAAGCCTAAGAGTCAGTAGTCAGTGTCCAATGACAGGCAAGGACATGATGCCCTTGCTGCAACATGAGGATAGGGTAGAGAATCTTTTGCTGAAAATATACAGTTAGTATCAAAAGAATAACCACAAGAATGTAGAAATAAGCGTAGTTTACTGATAAGTATCTGGCCAATCCTGAGCTCAGCTTTGCAATATGTATGAACTTCATTAACTCCAATATAAATGTATATGACTATCAATTAATAAACGAGATTTGCTGATCACCCATATTAGCTGCGCCGCATTTCTCCCGCCGATTCTACAGAATTCCACCTCGTTGCTCCTGAGAAAAGAAGTCGGAGGTTACGCAAGGCGCTTACAGTGTTCACTGATGGCATCCCACAAGTCGGTGATGACTTGGAGAAATTATCAGACTCAGCATTGGGAAGCTGATATGTTGAGTTTGCAGAGGGGTCGCCCCAAGTCGCCAAACTGGCTGCAGTAGTGAGACCTTTGAGAAGTTCTCAGAGCCAATTAATATGGTTACCAGTTCAGCCTATGTGGCAGGAGTAGTGTCAAGGGCAGAGCAGTCAGTTCTCAAAGACATAAAGAATGAGCATCTCTTCAGGTTACTATCAAAACTAATTTATTTAGTTTCGCAGCGGGAGCATCCGTTCTATGTCATGCATGTGAGGTCACATACTGATTTGCCAGGCAAGATTGCAGAGAGTAATCGTAAAGCAGATTTCCTTGCCGCTCCAGCAGAAATGGCACGCCTTCCAGACGTCTTCCAACAAGCAAAGCTAAGTCATCAGCAATACCATCAAAATGTGCCAGGTCTGATCTATCAGTTCCAGCTAACACAGGCTCAAGCCATTGTGGCCACCTGTCCCAATTGCCAGCTCCAAGTCGTGCCATCACTGGGTGTTGGGGTTAACCCCCGAGGCCTTGGGAGCTGCGAAGTGTGGCAGATGGATATCACACACATTCCCAGTTTTGGTTGCCTGAAATATGTACATGTCAGTATAGACACATATTCAGGTGCGGTTTATGCCTCTGCCCATGCAGGGGAAAGGCTGTGCATGCCAAACAACACCTGGTTCAAGCCTTTTCGGTGTTGGAGATTCCTAGGGAGATTAAGACTGACAATGGCCCAGCGTATGTCTCCAAGGAGTTCCTAGAGTTTGTCCAGCAATGGGGGGGTGGAGCATAAGACTGGCATTCCCCACTCCCTACAGGTCAAGCTGTGATTGAGCATGCCCACCATACGGTCAAACAAGTCCTGGCTAGGCAGGGCAGTTCAGCAGCATGGATGGCACCACAACAAAAGCTCTGCAAAGTCCTATTTACCATCAATTTTTTGAATTGCTCATTTGAAAACGAAAGTCCTCCAGTAGTACAGCATTTCCACAGTAACAATCGGTTTAAGTTGTTACGGCATCCATCAGTTCTCATTAAGGACCCAGAAATTGGAATTTGATCATCTCTAAGTTCCCTTCCAACCCTAATCATTCTAGGATCTTAATTGCAATTAAGGAGCTATGGTTGTAGGAAAAATCTTTCTTTATGTTAATGTCATAGTAAACTTCTGAAAGTGTCATCAAATAGCAAAGGAGGAAAAAATCTCAAACTGCTTTTTAATTAGGCTGTATACTACAGCATCACCCATCTCCAGCATTAAACATGAGAGACCATGGGTTTAGTGTATCTTATAATTCTGTTTCAATGGCAAACACTGACAAATCCCCTAATCTCTGTCCTCAGGTCAGATAGAGATGTTGTCTCCATTGCCATGCACTCAGTTTCATCAGTCCAGGATCTTACCCACAGCCTTGAATGGAACCTTGGCTTCGATCCCTGTCCTAGGAAACAACAGAAACAGGCAGAAAGGAGTGACCTGAAAGGACATATCAAATGTATCATAGGACAGCACCTGTTAACACTTCACCTCACATTATAAAATACAGCCCCATGCCCTTCTCTTCACCCAGACAGACTACACAAAACTTCAAATCTTTCTTGAAAGTATGAAGTGTCCTGTCCATTCACCTAGAGACAGGGCCCCATGTTGGGAGAAACCAATGCCCACAAGTATCTTACATGGTAAATACTTCCTTTATGTCCCAGAAAAACAAAGCTTTTGACAAAAAGAATGACAACTATCCATTTAAAAATAACTCACTTTGCCTTTTTCAGCAGTTGATTTCAGGAAACTGAAATTTGTCTGAAAAGTAAAAAGAACTTTTTTTTCAAAGCTCACTTTCTTTTGTTACACTATTTTTCCTAGCAGATATTACCTGTTTCTTCTGCCACTGCGCATAAAGCACAGATCTTTGTACTCTGACGAGGTTTTCCAATTCAGCAAACAAGATACACATGTAGGAGAAAAAACAACAAGAGCACAGACTTATGAAAAACATTACTAAAAAAAGGTGCATGGGCATATGCCAAGAACAGAGAAGAAAAATACTATAAAAACATCAATGCAAGTAATGATATTCAAGGCAACTACTAGGTGGGTTTAATGCAGTGGAGACACGCATCAGGAAGGAGGAGGAGAATGAACACCCCTTGAAGCTCAAGCTTATCTGCAACAGTTCGTGAAACAGCAAGAAATAAGATAAGAAAAACTTATTGGAAATAATTCTGCTGAACAGAATGCAGCTAATGAAGTAGCTGAAGAACAAAAATATTCACAATGTGAAATTAAAGGAGTGCAAAAAAGAGTGTTAAATAAATGGCACACCAATGAGGAAGGAAGAAAACCAAAAAAGTTGCAGGTAATAGGTTGTAATGAAAGCCATAACAAAAGGTTCATAAGAAACATAATTTACTCCTATAATGAATATTATTACACTTCTCAAGATATGAAACAGGCAGTGATGAACTAAACTAACTCAGGCAGACAGAGATGGTATAGGGTGATTGTTTGATTTGCAAATTTGCATCATATATATGAGCAATAAAAAAGTGTTACAGCATACATATAGTAGATAAGATACTTTAATATCACCCAACTTAGACTTGCCTTAGACTTAGGGATGTGTCATGAAAGAAATGAAGAACATTGCCCCACTTCGTTTTAACAGATGGTGATACATACATTTGGTTACATCTTGCAATTGTAACTTATGACATTGAATTAGAAAAGAACTCATCACACAGGCATCTCCCTAAAAAACACTTTTTCTAGGCTGTGTATGGTGTACACAATATGGTGTATTTACAACCCTAGTATTTATGCTCAATACATTTTGGCACTTCTGCTTGAAATATCAGGTAAAACTAAGAGAAAGCCCAAGTATTTCTTAATATTGCATTAAGCAATCCAAACCAAGACAATAATAGTCTTACCATAGACTTACACATCTTGTGCATGAAGGAGCATTTAGCTTGTGTAAAATAAAGTAATGAGTGCTATAAGAATACACTCTAAACATTTATTCACCTAATTTTTTGTGCTCATTAGTATCCTTATGAGATTCCTGACTATTTAGCTTAAGCTATTACTGCCATCAAACAGACTAACCCACCATAACACTTAGTGAAAGATATTGGTGTTTCCTTATTATTGTTTCTCCTCTCCCCTACCTTTCTATTTTATACTGGCTTGGACCAAAGTTCTTGGATAGCATGAGAAAACATCATATTTAGAAGCTATCTCTTCTTCCTGCCTTCTCATATGACTCCTCTTCCTTAAGCACATGAAGCAGCAAAAAGATGAAAATCATCTGCAGTACTAACAAATAATAGATTTGCAAATCTTTCAATGAAAACCACCAAACCCCAGAAAGGGTAGGTTTTGACTCAGCGATGTGTTGAAAGAGACACACTCTCCCCTCCTGATCTTTTAACCATTTCACCTAAAACTTGGATAATTAAGAGATATGATGATGTAAACAAAATGCTCACCCTGTCCACAGATACTTACCAGGGTGACATGTTTTCAGCTACCTCAGGACAGCTTTGATCTCGAGTTAACAGTACCCTCCAGCACTGGAGGCTACACATTAACAGAATCTATATCACATTCAAAATAATGAGTAATTATTGCTTGTAGCCTAGTTTTATAACAAAGTTTAGTCATTAGTCATTGATTTAATACTGATCAGTACCTTAATGGAATCCTCTTATTTTTCAATACCCCTTTAGAAAATTTTCCATAAATGTATTTGTATGTTGTGACAACATCCAAAGATGATGGGTGAGTTCAAGCAGATGTACAAAAGACTGAGCTAAGCGTCCAAAGTTTGGGCCACTGGAGAAATGATTGAAAGCTTCCCAAGCCTCATATTTTCTACTTCCTGAAAATTTTTGTGGCTTATGTCTTCTAGCATCAAGTAAACCCCAGAAATTCTGGGAGAGAAATATAAAAGACTCTACTTGGCATGATATTAATAGCATAAATCTTGAAAGACCTACATCCTGCTCTTGACAAGAGAATTCTGTAGATCATAAGTAAAAGAATTGCGTGCAATGTGGTAGTCCTGTTTGGCAATAAAAGCAAACTCTGTAAGTTTGCTCACTTGTGTTACAAGAACTTAAAAAGACAATTACTTCAGTGGTCAGAGAATTAGTACCAGCAGAGTGCTTCAAATACTCTATATTTTTGGCTGAAATAGTAGCTCAATTTAAAGGAAACTGTAAACAGCACAAAACCTCTTATTGCTCTCCATTCCTTTGTGATGAGGATCCTGCTGGGAGGTAGTATTCCCTGTCCTGAAGGTATGCCACAGCTACTAAAATAACTAACCCAAAGACAAGGGCTTGATTTTTTGGGCTTATTTTCTGAATTCCTATTCTCTTTTGAAAGAGAATATGAATTCATTAACAACTTCTAAAACAGCTGGAGCCATTCCCAAAATAATAAAAGAACAAAACAAAGCAAGACAACCAAACTACTTGAATGAAACTGACAAGTACAGAGGTAAATGTGAAGCAAGATATAAAACCTCAGACTATTATGATGGGAAGCAGGAAATTAATCCAAGTCAATTGTGTGCCCCACTTTTGGTTCTTGGTTAGCTTAGGCATCCCTTCTGAAAAAATATATACAACATCCAGAGTCCATAATGAAAATAACTAGAATCTCACAAAAAAATTTACAAAGAAGTATAAAAGAGAGAAGTGGGTTTAGCTCTGGATTGGGAAATGTACACCATTTATAACATAAAAGTATCAAGGAATCAAGTCAGTTGCTCTGAAGGAAGAAGGAAAAAGTAACAAAAACATACCTCCCTTAAGAAGAAATTCACTGTTGAAAAGTTGAGACAACCCATTTAGGGTTGCTACAAGTACAGGTATATTGATATAAAGCTTGATGATACTTCATTTTACAAGTCACTATAAAATTACTCAAAAAGTTATTTAATGCAGCAGACCAGGAATTACCATGAACAAGAAGATTTGCATTCACAACTTCTGGAAGAAAAAAGACCAAGTTAACTGTTAGCCTGAGGTTAAAAATATACACATGTGAGTCAAGGGGTCAACTGGAAATGTATTTAGGATCATTGAAAACTGTAGACAAGTTGAGGGGCCAGGTGGGAATATAATTGGGCTAGTAGAAGATTGCATATTTTAGTTAAGATTTTAAAATTAGTTAAGAAGCTAAGTTAGTAATATAGGTGGCAAGAATCAAGTACCTTTGTTAAAGAGTAACAAATACATTAGGAAAGAGAAGCTAGGAGTGGCAGCGATAGATGTAGCATTTGTGAAGGAGCAGAGATCATAGAAATACCTTGCCTTAAGAATAATCAGTTAGGAGGGCTTGGACTGTGACCAGCAGATCAAAAAGTCCTGCCAACTGGCCATGTGTGAAGAGTTCACCACGAGGAAGACAGCTTTCTTCCTCCCATACACCCACTCCCTTATTTCAAAATCACACCAACCCAATTAAGGGAGTACAATTGTTCAGCCGTAGTGGATATTCAGCTGATTATAACATGAAGCGGGCGGTAATGATTATATATTATGCGTCCTTAGAAACTGCTTGGATATGTAAAACCTTCTCTCTATAAATAGAGAGCAAGAGTCTGTCACTCCTTGCACTTGTATTTGGAAATGATTCCACATGTGTCCAGTGCGTGGCAATAAACACCCTTCTTTTCAACTTCAATTAGTCGAAGAGTTGTGTATCAGTGCATCACATGAATATGCAATTTTACATCAAAATACATGTGAAACATCTAGTAGAGGCTGGGGACAGTACAGTGAAGCTGAACCAAGTTAGTGTTCGTCCTTGCATTTGTCAGACATTGATTCTACCATGGTGACAATGACACTGAACGCAAATTAAAGGTGACTAAGGGATAATTTCTAAGCTCAGCTTTCTCTGTATTAAGGCTTTGCCTAAGTAAGATTAGTGGACATCATCAGAATGTTTAAATTTTCTCCAAGGATAGAAAGATCTCCAAGCCAGGCACTTATGAGCCAAGATGAAGGAAGCAGCAAAGCGCAGTCTAACAGTCTCTCTTTCAAGAGAGTGATTAGTAAGTTCCCAAAAGTGAAGCAAGACATGGAAAAAGATAATAAACACTAGATAAGTAAGCATGACCTCTGTTCCTGAATCAAGATCAAGAAGGAATAAAAATAGTGGGACCTGTTTTCCCTTTCTGCAGGAACAACACCAACATATTCCTTGTAGATGTCAAGCTCCTTGTCTCGGTTTGGAGACAAATTCTAGGAGAAAAACACTTTAAAATGAGTGTTTTTCTCTAAAGAGAAAGGGCTTCAATAACTCCACTTTTTTCTGCCAATGAGATAAATAAATGCCAGGGATGAAAGTGAAAAAAAACCCCTTGTTTATTAAACAGTTTATTAAAACTGTTTTTTTAACAAAGCAGGATATCCACAAAGCACAGGAAAAAGAAAGGAAATTTAACCTTCCACCCTGTGGACGTCCTGGAGGGCATCCCCTAAGTTAGGGAGACACAATAAGCTTCCCTCAAAAAGCTGTTGAGACCCCATTGGCTCCTTCCCCCCTTCCGATGTCTGTTCATATATCCCTGAGCCATTCCCTCCCTATTCCCTTATTGGCCCTCATCTTGGTACTGCCCTGAGACCAGGTTTACTCCTAGGGGGTCCCTAGGGAGCGAGAAACCTGGACCATCCGCGTGTGTGTGCCTTGGACCTGAACATCTTACCGCACGGCTGAATAAAACATCTGTGGGTACTATGCAAAAGACCTTTTTATTTTCCTACCCTAGCCTTTACTAGCAATTATTCAGGCTGCAACAGCACCCCACCTCGACCTCATTGTGTGGCCGAGGGGCAAAGAGTTCACGAAGCGGCTGGGAACCTGCTGGATTTCAGGCATGGATCTTCTTGCAGCCAGCAAAGTTGGTGGAGTTTAATGTCCCTTCTTTCACTGGCTTGGTCTTTGCAGAGTTCAGAGCTGCCAAAGATGCCCCTCAGGGTCCCCAAACTGAGGAGAAAAAGAAACCAAAAAAAACCCCAACAAAAATACTGCTGAAAAAATTTGCTGGTGAAAAGCCTCCAGGCTAGGGGAAGGGAAAAAAAAAACCAACTAAAATCCAACCAAACAAAAAAAGCCCCAGAAGCCTCTTGCTGAAACTGACGAAAATTAATCTAGCAGAAAGGGCAATAAAGCAACAATCCATTCAGAAAGTTAAAATGCGCTACCTGGACTAAGATGTATGACAAGAGCAGAGCAAAGGCAGTCATCAAGGAGGGAGACTTTAATGGTCAAAACTGACTATCAAGAAAAGCAAAGTGCATTTATGCAAACCAAGCAAAGATAATGGAATTTGTCCTAACTCAGAGCTGGATGGGTGTTCAAGAAAAGAAGCCAAAAAACCCTAGACAACTGTGCCCAGAGAGGGGAATCTACCAGGGAAGAAGAATGATGAGAGGTGGAGGAGGACAGTTGACCACACTGGAGTGTCTTTATTCCAAAAGTCCTGTACATTATGGACAGGCAAAACACACCAACTGAAAGGGACTGAGGCCTGATGTATGGAGCACATGTCAATTGTGAAAAGAAAAATCAGACAAACCAAAGTGGGAATTAACTTTTTGTCTAATGACCTGAATTTCTGTCCCTGATACAAAACAGGTTGAAGGTTTCATCTGGTCAATAATCTTAGCCCCAAAAATCCAAACTGAAGGGAAAGAAATGAATGAAGGACATGAATGAAAACCACAGCTAAGTAGCAGTAGCAGTTATATTGCAAAGCCCTTAGAGTAAAGCAAGCTGTCTATTTGAACTCTCAGAGTGTGGCAATACAACAATAACAGGCAATAGACAACAAAAATTTCCATGGAAACTATGAAATTCAATTATGTAGATGGAGTGAGAGGATATATAGAAATCTTTAGCTCAGGAGAAATTTTGAAAATCTATCCAAGGCATCACAAGTAATGCATATACAGCTTTTCATCACTTAAAAAATCATCAATTGAAAGAAAAAAGTGTGAGAAACGGTTTTGAAGTGACAGATAATTTGAACAATCTAGCAACTGCAAAGATAGGTAAAGAGAGGAATCAGATAAAAACACTGAAATTTAGTGACTGGTAAAATAAGCATTGGAGGTTTGAGTATACAAAGATCAGAATTAGACACTAAAGAGTTAATAATAGAAAAGCTAATTCTGAAGACTCAAAATATAATTCCTGCCTGCATGGTTTCATTTTGATTGTTAAATTCTCTCTCCTTACCAGAAATAAAATATTTGCACAGGATTGGTGGACTACACATTACTTAGTAAACAGCCTACTGATAGCTACAGTAAAGAAACTTCTAAGAAAATGGCAGGATAAGAAAGCAGTTGTATCATTTGAAATGCCCCCATGGAAGTACAGACAGCCCAATACTGAGGGAGATTTTCTATTCCAATGTCTGTTTCAGAATATCAAAGCCAAAAATTATACTGCCCCCTGCTTAGATGCGGTAGCTAGGCTAGCTAAGAAAAAGATGAATTTCCCACCGATGCTATGTTTGAGGAAATTGCTCATTGTATGTTCCCTTGGGCTGGATGCCAAAAGGAAATTCAAGATCTATTGGCCAACTCAGCTGCTATGCAGTAACAGCATCTGAAAAACAGCTCATGATCTTTGCCACATTAGGGCAACCTCTCTGCAAATAAAAGCTAATAAGATTTGAATTGAAAGGCATGTTGATAGAGTTTATAATGTCTGGGACAAACTCTCAGCTACTGGGACAGATTTAAGAGCCAGGATAGAGTTCTTGCTGAGGACTGGGACCCAAAAAAATGGCAATTTCCTAACCATGGATTTCAGTTGGGCAAGAGGGGAGAGGAGATGGAAAAAGAAGCAACATTTGTGGGTTTTGTTTGGTTTTGGTTTTCTATAAATGTAGTCCTTTAAAAACACTCCAAGATAATATATGGCTGGACAACTTGTACATTGCTCTAAACAAAAAATACCACTTTAAATCAGCACAGGCACAGCGAACCACTAAAAACTTATATTGCATTCCTCTCTGAGGCAAAGCTTTCTCAGTCACACAGATATTCAGGGAGATACCAGTCCTTTGAGATGTCAAACACTGTCCCAGTCCTGAATAACATTCAGTGACTCATTTGCATGTCATAGTCTCAATGATGAAGACAGAGCACACCACTACATCCACAGCTGAGCCCATTTTTGTCTATTATCTACCTCTCTTGATCCTTCCATCACTGCACCACTGGGGGCACACACTTCTTGTATTGCTTCTCAGTATGCCTGCGAAGACCAGCAGAGCTCCTCTGGAGAAAAGGGAAATGTTTCACACATGTACTTAAGCTCCCTTAGACTCAGCAAGACTTATATTCCTTTGAATCTTGAATTCATTTGAATATTACCTTCAAACATCTATAAGGTCAGTGTCTACAAGCAAGTGTAACTTTCCGCAATAGCCCTCAATTGCTTGTAATGTATCTAAAACACACTTTCAAGGTTCTATTTATTATGACAGTCTAGCAAGTACATACTCAATGGAACTGTGGAAATTCAAGGGTTGAACATTTAAGTATAGATAGATAGATAGATAGATAGATAGATAGATATAGAGATATATCCAGTCTATCATTCTCTCATCCAGGAATTCACGATACTGCATTGTTTCCCACAACAAAGTATATGAAAATGTGGAGAGAATGTGGGCTTTTTATAGATTACCTTCTCCTATTTTAACTACCATATTAAATGCATTGCTCTGCACTGTCATATAGAGATGCTTGTGTGGGGGAACACACCCACTTAATTGATAGCAGGATGGAGAAGCATGAGCTTTTTTTTTTACATGCAAGAAGAGTACCACTTCCAAATTTGCAGAAATGGACTGGAATTTGTTGCTAAAGAAATCCTTTTGCCTGGTCCAAAGGAAAAGGTCATTTTCAGCACAAGTTAAGACAACTACAAGCTTTTTCAGGACTCAATAGCAATAGCCTCAGTAACACTGAAAGAACAGGTCTCAGATGCAGAGGGAGATGTATAAATATTCTCCATTGTTACAAGTTTCAAATATAATCATCTGAAGAACAAGTGACTTTGTCCCCATTTAGTTCAAACAGAATGGAAGCATCTTCAAAAGCAAGTCACAGATCCTCTTTATATCATATATTTTAGCCAAAAATCCTGTTTATGCTATCTGTAACAGAACACACTTCCCAGAAAACACAGAGCATTCATGAGATCAATAAGATATAAATGGGACATAAAGAAGGTACATAATCAGCATGGCTGAAGGTTGGACTGATGTAATATGATCAGTACAGTAAGTATGGTTTAAGAAAGTGTCTTAGGTTACAACAGAAGGTGTAACCAAAAGTATTCTATTGCCATCTACATGAGCTGGTAAAAATGGTGGGGCAGTGTTCTTTATCTTCTCCACAACTCAGCCCTGATAGCTCCCTCCAGGGAAGCAGCAGCCACCCTGAGGGGCCCAAATCCACTAAAAGGCCATCAAGGTCTCGTAGAAGGATTCACAGAATTACATCATCCCATTGTGAGATGCCCCACCCTGGGGGAGGAACCAGACATCCCTACCTGTGTATAATGTGAAGCTTGGGACACCAGAGCAGCCCTACCATTGGATTCCCAGAGCACAAAAGCTTGATAACCACTACTGGATCTCCAGAGAAGGACCATACCTTTTCCTACAGGATCACCGCTTGGACAGAACAACACTCATCACACCAACGGGACTGTAGCTACCATTTAATCGGACTGCTGCCATCAACCTCACCAACAGAGTGTCAGGTCGTATTGTGACTTTGTCAGTTTAAACCAGTGTTTCTGTACTATTGACTTTACTGTAATTTTCCTATTAAATTGTAGTTCTGATTTGGAATGTCTCAGAAGATATTTGTGTGGAGTTAATTCCTCCCAATGATTTGCCTTCAAACCAGAACAGAAAGGCACAGAACAGGGCAATGGTCAGAAGTCTAGAAGACAAGACCTGGGAGAGTATAAAATGATTGTGCAGTCTAAAGAGGAATCATCTGAAAAAAAATGGGATGGAAAAGCATCCAAAACAAAACAAAACAAAATTGCCACAAGGAGAGGAAGAATCAAATTGAGAACTTAGTAACTCTTCCTCAGGCCTCTGGCTGTGTTTGTGCTGGAGGCAGACTACAGTGTTAGACAACAAGAACATTTCTTGCAATCCTGTATGTTCTCCACACCCATAGTAAGCAAAGACAAAATGGTGAGGCTTAAATCTACACCAATGAAAAATCAGGTTACGTCTAAAGAAGAGCAGAACCAAAGGCCTCTCTATCAAAAAGGACAATTATTCTTCTAACTGAATAGGCTAAGGAAAGGCAGGATTTCTATCTAAGGAAATTTTTTCAAAAAAAAAACCCTCTTGTCAGGATATGTCACAAATGCTGCCTTTACAGAGAAAAACGGACTGGATGACTCTCAGGGCTTCTCTCATCTTATGATACAAGGATTTAATCTTGAAAGGTTGTCTGCCCACCATCCTTCCTGCATAAAACGTCTCTGGATTGGTTTGAGAGATCTGAGCTAACTAGAAAACATCAGATTGGAGCATACCTATCATGCCAAGTACTATTTTTGTAAGGTAATAACTAAAAAAAAGAGGTAAGGAAGAGCCTACCTACCCAAGGCTGCTACTGGGTCAGTTACTGATCACTAATAAACATACATATGCCAACACACCATGAACCTTCTTTTCAGGTTGAAAATATCTTTGCAAACTGGTTGCTAGGAGCTCCACTTCTTGACATTTACATGCTTGAGCAAAAACCTGCTGTTTAGCAAAACGTCATGATAAATGTGTCAGGGGGTTGATGCTGGCTAGAAACCAGGTACCTATGAGAAAAATTATTCACTCATTCTCCTTTGCTATAGCTGGGCAGAGGAGGGGGAAAGAACAATTAAAAGGCTTGTGGGGTGAGATAATTATTAGGAGAAAAAAACTCCAAAGGCAAAACAGGATCAAAACTTTAAAGATATAAAGAAAAATTTATAGACAGAATTTAAAGTAGCATTTTGAGAACTAAAATAAACCTTTAGAATACCTACCTCCCCCCTCCCCCCATAGCTGTTCTTTCCTTCCCACTGACAATACAGGGAGATAAAACGTGGAGTTTTTAGTCAGTTTGTCACTTCCAAAAATTTTTCTTCAGTTTGCTTAGGGAGAGGAGTCTCTTTTGCTATGCCATGGGGTCTTTCTCACAGGAGACAGTTCTCTGTGAACTTTTCTAATGTAGTTAAATTTTCACGAGTAGCAGTTCCACCCAACCTGCTGCAATGTGAGTCCCTCCCATGGGCAAAGCAGTCTTCCCACAACTCTTTTTATTGTGGGCCATTTGGTTCATGGAGGGTAGTTTTTAAGGATTAGCTGGTTTAGTATAAATGCAAGGGTCCTCTTTGTCTGTCTCTAGAAGCAAGGGTTCTCTCTCTGTTCAAGCCTCTCACCAGATCACAGCTTCTCAGCATCCACACATTCCAACACAACCACCTTTTTCTCACAGGCTGCAGTTGAATTCTGTGTCCCCTCCCCATTCACTTCATGAATTATAGGGAAATAGTTTGTTTTATTATAGTCCTCACCATGGCTTGCAGAAGTACCTCAACTCGGATGCATGGAGCACCTCCTCCTCCCCCTCTCTCTATTACACTGACCTTAGTTGTTGCCATTTTGTTCTTCTCACATGTCTTCACCTTTCCCTTTTCTCTGATTCAAGAGAGAATTGGTGTCTCTAAGTTTGTTTGTTTACAAGTTCTATCAATTAAAAAGTTTTTGTAGAGTTCTGGAAGGCTGAAAGGTTGATACTGTCTGTGCTCCACATCACAGAATTGCTTACCATGCCTCTCACTGCTGGGTGTGTGGCCCCTGCTGGCAACATGTGAGTCACGGCATGGCCCCAGCAGCTGAGTTAGGAAGGCCCCTGGCCACTCTGGGAAGGGGCCCAGTGGCCCCCTCACCAGCCTTTGGAGGGCAGGAAGAAAGAGGATTCCCGTGTTTTTTTTCCTTTCTTAAACATGTTATCATAGAGACGTTACATGGACAGGCTTAGCAGCTGGCCTGCAGGCCAAACAACTGAGTTAGCAGAAGAAATTGATAAAATACGAGTTTATCCATAGCAAGGAAGAAAAGCAAGACCATTAGCATGGAAACCGATAAAATAGACACATAAGGGATACTTGCATTTAGAGGATACGTGCCTCAGTGAGCAGCATACATGCCTTAATAATAATTTGTTCCAAACTCTTGCCAATTAATTATTCATGTTAATTGCTTTGTACCAATAAAATACAATAAGCTATTTCTTTGTCCAATTAATATATAAAGAGCTGTTTTGATAAAACAAATGACTTAAGATCACACTTTGTTAGGGGTACTTGAGAACAAATTGTAATAAAGAAGAAGCCATTGTTGTCAATGGACAAGTGTATGTGTATGTCGTGTGTCCATCTCTAGAATGACAATGTTACCAGCTTTTCTAATTGGCTTAGCAGTGTGCCTATTCTCAGAGCCAGACAGCGATTGATTTTGCCAGGCACAAAGGAAGCTTTTAGCAGCTCCTCATAGAAAATCACTTTTGTGGCTGGCTTCTTTGGTCCTCATCAAAAATTAAGTCGTGCAAAACCAACACAAAATGTCATTTTAAGCATTGTCTGCTGCAATTCTAATTAGCTTGTAAGCAAAGCATGAGCATCATATTAGATCTCAGATGGAAGTCCTGTTTAGCAACAAATAGAGGTTGTCTCAAAATGGTGGGGACTGGTGAAGCCACTTGAAATCAAGTTAAAAAAAATTAATTTAAAAAAATATATTTTACTGACAGCAATATCTCTATTTAAAATCTCAAGAAAAACAAATTGCTTTGTAGGAATGTTCCTATTAATTCATTACCTCTCAATAATGCAAGCTAGAAAGAATATGAACAAGTTCATGCAATCCATTACTAGACATTAGCCTGACCTCAAAAAAAGAAGAAATCTATGTTTGACCTCCAATTCTGGCAGATTAGTAGCTGGATTAGTAGCTTTTTTTCCATGTGTTGATTTTTTAGGTGTTAGAGGAGAAAAATGCTACTGCTGTCTACTTGAGTTGTTGCAGGGACTGTTCATTGCCTTTGAAAATGTTTGGGGGGAGTGCTGTGTCAGCAGGAGCAAGTGAGTAAGCAACCAGTAGGAAGCGGCTTTCAGAGACAGAGTCCTATGGGTTTGCTGGACCAAGAAAATGTTTTCCTCAACAGCTCTTTAGATCAGCTTTGACTGTATAAAATAATCATTTGCAGAGTATGTCTGGGACTTGCTGCCATCAGGGATGGCGGCAGCTTGGACACTCTGCAAAGAGCATTCCCTACAATACCACTCCAGGGAGGACCTGGATGGAGAGCAGGTAGTCCACATCCCATGAAGTCCTGCTAAGCTGCAAGAAGCTGTGAGAAAGGAAAATTGAAAAGTTAGTCCTTATTTCATCCCTGCTGCTATTATACAAATCAATCAATAGAGAACAGAGCCTTTCAAATTTTAAACAAAGCGATAGTGATCAAAAGCCTTTACTGTCCTGGCTGCTCAGTGAGAAGGGGAAGGTTTTGAGCAGTGCATCTCACAGGAGCTATACATCATCCTCACAAGACAGCCTCCTAGTGGCAGGAAAAGAATGACGAGCAATAGTGTGTTACACGAGTTTTGGGCACTTCACACATCCATGGCTTCTGCAGCAGGAGTGTGAGAACAGCACATTTGGGCAGAGCTTGCAACCTTCAGCCATTACGTGAGATAGAGTATAAGAGAGAAGAAAAGCTCTTAGATGATCTGATTCCTGGGACAGTGAAGTGACTCCAGGCCATCCATTTGAAGACTGATGAACTAGCAAAATCTGTTGAATAATGCATTCAACTCTAGTTTGGCTTGACTTCAATAACAAAAAATCTTCTGCATCACTGAGCGTATGAAACTACAAGATCTGAAGCTGATCAGATCTGAATTTAGCAACATTGGAGAAACTCATCATGTGGGCCAGATTTGTCATGGTACATCAGTTAACAAAGCTGGAAAGCCCTACTTACTAAAATATATGAACCTATGTCTAGCTCCAGTATTGAATAGAATTTAAGCATAGAAAACTGGTTCTGTGTGAACTCTGAGCTTGTGTTAAAATGGAAGGAAAAAAATTATTATGTCAATTAAGGGTTATGATAGTTATAATCGACATAAAGCTGATCTAAATATGAAAGTACATATAAAAAGCTGCTCACTTGCCACTGCAGGTTCTGAAGGGTCCACTGGGGATATCTTGCAATACTTGCTGCTCAATTTCAAGATCAAGCTTCTTGAGATGGGAAACAGTGTAAGAATTTCAAGTAGTTAAAATGTGGGCAAAGCGCAAGTAGAAGAAAAAGAACCCCCTGTGATGTGAAGGACATGAAATGGAACAATAACAATCACTATGGTGACAGAGTGCCAGTGCTGGGATTGGAGATGCCGTTGCCCCTGATACAATGGGTCTGGCTCAGAACATCCTCCAGAAGCAGAGTCACTGTCATTGGTATAACACAGGGAAACCAGTTCTGTCTGGCTAAGCTCCTGGAAGGGAGATACAGGCATCATTCATACATTCTTGAGATACCATGAATGGACTCCATCCACACATACAGACCTGCTAGGGTGGGCTTTCTCTGTTGTCATTTGAAATACATACTTCTGAAAGATGGGAAAGGAATGACAAAGACCATCACCCTGCATGCTCAGTGGATTGCATCTGTGAAAAAGATATTGAATTTGATGAAGAATTCCCTGTCATCCTGAGACAAGTTCCTTTTTGGTATTTGTAAGATGACACATCATCAATTACTCTTAAAATTATGTATTTGCCCTGAAATCCTATGGCTCAGGCTATAACTAAGAAACTCAGTTAATAATCTAAGAAATTAACAGTCCTAGTAATGAAAACTTCCATATCAGTCATAATAACATTTTTCCTTTTTCATCTGCAATGAGAGGTTTATTGATACACATCTGACAACATGCATTTATAGGCAAGACAGATAATATTAGCAGGCATTCAAATTCCTCATGTAAATTTGTGTTAACTAGAGCTACAAACACTTATCAGGAGAGGTCTGCTTCACAGCGTCTGATGCTTATCCATGTTTGGGGTGCTATTTTAAGTCAGAGTAAGGTTATTTCACAAACATTTCAGTGTGCTGTTTCTCACAAAGCCCGAGTGATTAGTGCTGAAAATTGAACTAAAAATATAAGTTTAAAAAATTCTGCAAGTTATTCAAGACCATGTATTTAATAACTGAGTCTGAGAGGAATGACAAAAAGGACTTAAGATCCAACCTTGTGCTATGTTTTCTCCCTATAGCTTTCAAAAGTAATTATTAAAATTTAGTTAATTATATAATTGAAAGTTTATAGTTTTGTCTATACAGTAATAGAATAAGAATGTAGTTAATGTTATATTACGGAATATGCATTGTGTTTGGAAGGAGAACCCTCTGTAAATTTTTGCTGGAGTGATCTAAAAATTTCCTTATTTACAGGGAAAGGATATGAGATAGTATGAGATACAGAAGTTCATGAAAACTAGAACTCAAACGTGAAAGAAATAAATAGGTTCTAAACTGTGCAATAACCTTCCATGAACGAAGCCATGGTTCAAGAGCCATTTTAAGCACTCCTTAGAGTTAATGGTAACCCTATTAACAAACACATGTTAATTCACTGTCTTGGGGTGATTTTATGATGATAGTCTGTTCCTAATCATCTGCTTTATGCCCAGAATGGCTGTGTAGCTTTAAGGTGGATCTGGGAGAGGGGCAGGAGCCTGGGAAGCCCAGCGCCGACTTTGTTCCAAGGCTTTCTCCGGAGTGTGCTTGTTGTGGCACAGACCAGACTTTATGTTGCAGCCTAGCTATGTTAGGTTTTTTTCTAGCTTAAGCAAGGTTTTTTTTCCCTTCCCCTGACCTGCACGGATACTGCACGAATACTGCACGGGCAATCATTTTGGTGGTTTCTGTTTTGTTTTCTTTTGAACTATTTGGCTTATTTTCGGTCCAAAATCAGACAATCGCTGAGGCGGTTCACCAGGACCTGCAGGAAGAACGGCAGGGGCCGCTCCCGGTGAAATAAACAGGGCAAGGAGACTTCTTCTCCTTTTAATGACTTTATTAAAAAGTGATCAGCTCAGGATTGGGCAGCTCGACAAGTCTGCAGTCTCCCGCCGTCTCCCACGGTGACGCTGAGGAGGAGGACGATGTGCAGCTCTGTCCACTGGGGGCAGAGCTGGGGGGTCCAGTCCTCGTGGGAGCCTTGGTAGGTGGGACCTCAAGCATCTTGAAATTTGCACTCTGGGTCCCCGAGTTCTGGCCTTGGGATGACTGTCCAGCTCAGGGTGAGGGGGTGATGAACATCTCTGCAGGCCCAGCACACTGTGCCTCACATCCACACACCACTCCAGTTTCTCAAATCTATATTGGCTCATTGTTTTAGGGGTCTTTTAGGTATGGCTGGAACAGGGGCTTCCTATTGCATGCTGGTCCTGAAGTTAATTTGCATGCCCCCTCCTGGTTTTGCCCCCTTCCTTACTGTCTAGGGGGGTCTCCACCTATCACTGCTTGGGGGAGAGAGCCATCAACCTCGCCCCAGCCAGGGCATTTACCGACACAAAACCAACCATTAACAACAACTACTTGTAATTACCATAACAAACAAAGCTCAGCTACAGGTCCGAGCAGTTTCTGTAGCTTTTTCCCTTCACAAAAAAAATAGGCAGATTTTTGTTCATAACACCAGGCAGACCGAGACCTTGGGTAAAGCTGAACCAACAAGAGAAAGGACACCAAAATCCACCAGCTTCATCTGCTTTGAGGAGGAGACCAACGCCAGAAATTCATCAGGTTCCCCTCATCTGTTTTGCCTGAGCTGCTGCATTAACTCCTTTTTCCCTTCCTTGAAACAAAGGGAAGGCCACTGTTTTGCCTTCCCTGCCAGCAGCCAGCCATTGTGTTTTCTGCCCCAGGCATTTTGGGGTGTTTTGGGTTTCTTTTTGTTCTGCTGGAAGGAGGGGTGGAGTGGGAGAGGATGAGGATGAGGGGTAAGGTTCTTAAAGTTCAGTATCTAGCATTTAAGCAATTTTTTCCCATGCTGGACAGGCACTTTGTCAATAAACAGGTCTCTTTCACTCACTGATATTAATTTTTCTCATTGGCAAAAGGGATTACTGAAGTCCTCTTTAGAAGAAATTCTGATTCCAGAGTGTTTTCTCCTAAATTAGTCTCTGAATCAAGACATTTACTGTAAAGATGAGTACAATAAACCTTTCAGAACCATATCAAAACACCCTATTCAGATGAAACCCTTGTGAAAGATGCATGTATTTTATGATTGGCTTTTCACAAATATTAAAATGAATGTTGTATGTGTTGTATTAGAAAGTAATGCTGTATTAATTCTCTTAAATACTGTGTTAAATATAGTTTTAGGTTATAAAGATTGTTAAAATAGAAACTATGCTATGTAAGATGCTTTGTTTAAAAGGACTTGCAGCAAGATAGCAGACACAGGGCACCTAAATCTTTCAGAGAAAAATAATTTATTGTCCTCTTATCAGAAGAAACTAACTTCTTCCCAACTCAAAGGCGCTGTTAGGATTCAGAGGAAGAAGTTGACGATGACCAGATGGAATCCTGTGTTTGAATGGAATTTATGCATCATGTATGAAGTGTATGAATATGCAACGGGCTATTGTTCTTGAGGGTTAATCCTTTGTTAGTGGGGGTCCTTTTCTGGGCTTGTGCTGCCCAGAAAGAGGTACCTGGATGTCCGTAACTCTTTGTCTTTATTGTCTCATATTGTCCTAATTCAAATTGTCCAAATTATTATTACTCTAATTGCATTACTATTTTTATAACCATTTTATTACTATTAAACTTCTAAAATTTTAAAAACAAGTGATTGGCATTTTTCACACCCTTAAGGAGCTGAACTTCATAAGGGTAATAAACATTTAGATTGTTACTAGATGATAAATTGTCTACATCTGCTGAGCTAACACAGTGCTTGTTCCACCAAAACCACCAACTTACGGAACTGCACAATGCCCAGTGTGTAAAAAGGACAACTGGAAGTTTACCAGCCCCAGTGCCCTGCCAACTCGAGAATGTCAGCCAGAGCACTGGGGTCTATAACCATTCAGGACCACCAGAGACTCCAGAACAAAAACAATCATGTGTACAGGGGAAGAAAAATTAATGATTTCAGGAAAATTTTTATGATATGCTAGGGCATATGATAAAAATTTTAATCATATGCTAGGGCAATCAATGAATATGTATGCAAAATACAGTATATAAACAGAAACTTTCCTGTCCTCAGCATGCATGGATTTGGGAGGAGATATTCCCCCGTGCATCCAGCCAAAGAAAGAATGCCTGCTTCTTAATGCTACATTGATGTTAAGGGTTTTTTTTTAATTTAACCAAATTTTTGGTAATAGGATCAAATAAAAAAAGCCACACAACAATTTCATCCCCCCTGTGCATTTGTCAATGCAGCCCTCTGAAAATTAACTCCATCATTTGCAATAAGAGCTCCATCTTTTAGAAACCCAAACTTTCTGCAGTACTGATCCACCCACCATAACATCAAATCATAATTCCTAAAATATTTCTTTGTGGTAGATTATTTTTCTGTTGTAATCTTAATGTGTTCCTTATTGTGAGTTTATAGTGGTTTGTTCTATGTACCCCATTCAGTTTCCTCAATGGTTTTGCCCTGAAGTTGTTTATACTATTTTCCCACTTAATCTTCTGTCAGTTCCCATGTCAATCTCCCTTGCACCTCCCTGATTTCCAGACCCTTTTCTGCCAATCCTGGAAGTACTGCCCTCTTCCCTTGTTCATCAAATGTAACCCCACCCCTTTCTCTAGAACCTTCCTTGTCTATCAGCCTTCCCTCAAAGTTCCATTGGTGGGCCAAGCCTGATCCCCTGCCATGTTATCCCCTATTGGTTATCTGAAATTTGATCCCGCCTATGTTCCTCCCCTGCTGTTCTACTATTGGTTATCCTCCCCTAGTACCCTCCCCTGTTCTTAAGTTGCTGTTACCTGGTTGGAGCTTGGTCACCTGTCACTTGTTTGTGGGCTCTGTCGGAGAGTAAAGCCTTTTGAGAACTTATACAAGTGGCCCCTCTCGTCTCCTTTGTTCTGGCTTCCTCAACTCGGGATTCCTATCAGCAGCCGCACAGAGCAGCTTTGCTGCCTCTGGGAGTTGGGCAGCCCTGCTCTACTGCCACCCAGACTGACCTGAGGGGCGGAGAGGGGGTAGCCACTCTTGGCACGGGCCAGGAGGTGGGAGCTAGCTGGAGGATCACCAAGAGATTGCCCGTGTCATTCCTTCAGTACAAAATCCTATAGAGGGAGGACACAAGCTTCATTCCACCCATTGTAGCATAAATGGAATTGTTTAACTGATGCTGATGTTCCACATTCCTGGACTATACTGTAGACCACAAAGTTTTTAAAAACTGGAAATATGTTTCTCAAGTTTTGATTTATGTCTTAGGCAAAAGCCCTTCATTCATTCTGAGGGTAATTTATCATACACATGCTGGCATTTGCATTTACTGATAAAAGAGACTTGGTATCTCTTACTCTGTGTGCAAACAGATCTCTTTAGCCTGCCATTCCTCAGAAGTAATTACCAGATAGGGCTGCATCTCCATGACATGCTGCTACTATCCGGTTTTTAAAGTTATTGGAAGTGCCTCTGCCCACATTAAGTTGCAAATGAGACAATATGCCAAAGCCAATAGTATGGATTTTATTTAGTAGTGAATATGAGAGACAGAGAGAGAGAGGAAGAGAAAGGAACAGAAAAGAGGTGAAGGAACAGAAAGAGAGAGACAGAGACAGAATAAAATATCACCAGATACTGCTATACTGCTGGTGTCCCAATGATCCTCTCCAGCCAATCTTGGTGGTGAAGGTCCCCCAAAAAGCATTGGAATAATAGATGCTTAGGCCAGGTGGGAATGCCCAGGTACCTCCCCTGAGGCAGGGATGATGACAGTTTGACAGTCTCTTGCAGCAGGCTCTGGATATGTTGCATCATTGCATCACCTGCAGTCTTGTGGTGCAAGGCTTAAGAAATGAGGCTGGGGGCACTTTGATGGATGATGACATTCCCCTCATCTGTCTCTCAAGCGAAGGTCATGGATTCAATGGCCTGTGGAGCAGGGGGTTCCACAGCTGGGCCAGTTAGGGAGGATGTGTAAGGCTGTTCACCTCCTTGGACCAGACGTTACATCTGAAACCTCTTTCCTGCCTCTTGGTTGGGGGAAGTCTGTGTACCTCGCTCTCTGTGGGCTGTAGTCGCCCTTACCACAAACCCTGCCAGGGATGATTTTCTGCTGTGTTAGGCTTTCTTGTGGATGCATTCCATTCCCTCAGCCTCATTTATTTGTCCCTAGACCTGAGATGATTGAACAATAGTGTCCCCTTTATCTTACCTAGGCAGCTTAACTGACAGTCCAAAGTTCCAGTCAGGCATCTTCAAGGAGGGGTGGGCTTTTGTAGTTGTAGCTTCTTCATACAGATTTTGCTAAAATGGGCAAAACTCCTTCATAACAATGTTTAAGACATGAACCATTTCAGTCTCTGTCACATGCATAAAAGAAAGATTATAAAGGAATTTATGACGTGAAAATATTTTTGTGGTATACTTCGGAAAAAATGCTCACACTGCAATTGGAAGAGCTTTCTTATGAAATTAAAAGAATGAAAATAAAGTGTCCCAATGCTTTTAATGTAAAAATGTTACATCTAAAAATATTTTAGATAAGCTTGCCTATCTTAAATAAACAGGTATTAGAGTAATATTTATTATTTTAAATAAACATTTCACAAAATGTTTGAAAAGTATTTTCTAACACAGCATCCCACCTAAGCAATTTATTTTTCTACTTCACTAAATTATAGTTCAAATTTCCAAAACCTAATTGGCAGTACTGAGATCACAGTGAGTATTCTCATTTAATGAAGCTGTAATCAATCTCTGAGCAACTCCATTATTAGTACCATTACATTATATATTTATGTGTTATGAATACTTTATCATAAACAATCTTCAAAGGCAAAATTTTCATATGCTGATTTATAACTCCAGAGTTTTCCAGATTTCAGTTTAAATAATTTTCCCCCTTTTAACAACAAAAGCAGCTAAAATAGGTAGAAGATGTTTTAGCAATCATTAGAATTCTTACAGCATATTGTGCTTGCAAGTAGTAATAACAGCAGCTTTCTTCAAGAGCACTTCTGCTTGTACCATTTTATAGTGATTATAAGACCATATGATACAGCCTATTCTTTTATACAAGATTCTACTTATGAGCTCCATTGAAAGCAACAGAGGAAATTGCGATGTGAACAGTTAAAACATAGCCACATAATAAAATAGAAACACTAAACACAGGTCTGCCACCTCCGGAAGCAGTTCTTTGTTTTCACATGCCTCCTATGACACATTAGCAATAACTTCAAGTCACTTAGCCACAGGAGAAAATTCTCAGATGTTAAATAATTTGTGACATCTCAGTGCACTACGAAAACTTGTAACACATTTCTTCCTAGTAGTGGAAGGCAGCAGTTTCTGTCCTTACTATTCATCAAGTATGTGTCACACTTGTTTCACCTAGTGGCACTTGCAAGGACTTGGGACCAGGACTCCTAGGATGCTTGAAGTACCAAGACCTCCCCAGCACTAGCAACAAAATACAAAGGCAAAGAATGCAGAAGTTCCTTTGTTCCAAAGCCTCTAGAACCACATTTTCTGGAGCTTGAAAACCCTCAGGAGTCCCCCTTAATCCTGAGGGAAGGGAAGGGAAGGGAAGGGAAGGGAAGGGAAGGGAAGGGAA
>VZSJ01000604.1:66807-101856 GCA_013398405.1 Pheucticus melanocephalus | reverse complement strand
GGAAGGAAGGAAGGAAGGAAGGAAGGAAGGAAGGAAGGAAGGAAGGAAGGAACTGGAAAGGTCTAAAGGAAGATAAAAATCCATTTTCTAGAGAACTAAAAAGAGTAATTTTTGAGAGCTAAAGTATGCAGCTTCTGCCTTCTCATGGTAAACCATCACAGTTTTGTTAAGTACCTCTTAATAACAATGGATTCATTACCATTTTAATCATAGTTATGTCCATTTCTCAGACAGATACACATTTATTGCTTTAGTTCTAATTAGATGTTGTACTTCTGAACATGGCATGACCAACAGCCTATGTTTCGCCTTTTTACAATTACATTCCTAAAAAAAATACATTTAGGAGATGCAAGTGAAGGCATGAAAGGCAGCTGAAGAAGCAGTAAGGGTGAGTGACTAATGGACAATTTTTTTCTGAATATATTCACCCCTATTCCTGCTCAAATTTGTCTGATGATATGACATTCTCTCTTACTCTCCCACATGTGCATTTGCATTTCAGACACACAAGTCTGACCAACAGTAGCTGAGGAAAAGAAATACTAATATAGATGGTAAATGTGCAAACCTAACCTTTTCTCCAATTAGATAATGTCTTCAAGATATTCAGAGCCTCATTTTTTTTCTCAGTTACAGGGATGTAAATCATGATGAGCTTCTTCTGAGATGAGAAAAATTGTGTTCTTGGTCTTTATGCCTTCTGGTGATTTATTGCCCAAAAGCACAGATATTCTTTGCTTAGAGGTGACACTTTTCTCTCTGGCACGTTGTCAGTAGGATCCAAGCTGAACTAGACTCCTTGATTAAGCTGCTGGACAAGATCCAGCAGACATTGACTCTAACAGTTGATTTGTCCAGTCCTAGAATCACCAGCATGATGACCAGCAGCTGAACTGAGGCTTGCTCTTACAGGTGGCGCAGCACACTGCAATATCGCTATGTAAGGAAACCAATTTATGGGGATTTGCATTCTTCAAACCAGCTCTTAGAGACTGGGTCCCAAAAGCAGTAGAAAATTAAAGACTTCTGTAAGCTGATGGCAGTTAGCCTCCAAGTCAATTGTACTGCTTAAACATGAAAGTTTATCCTTATAATATCCTTATAATTCTTATATCCTCACCAGCTATAGAAAGAAAATGAGCATGATATTTTCAAACAAATATCTCACAGTTTTCTCTTGGGAGGAGGCTACCTTCTGGCTATAAATCAACAGCCCACTAATAAGTGGCTTGAGAACAGCATGTAAGAATGTGGAAAAGCTCTCTTGCCTGAATTCAGAAGTTATCATCATCATCATCTCAATTTTAAACTAGAAAAAACCCCCTGTTTTTGACAGCGTTCCAAGTAATTCAAAGAAATCCATCAAAACAGCATTTTGAATCAAGCATACAATAAAATCTAATATGTAGGAAACCAGTGTTCCCAGTGAGATACAAGGAAGTGTTGCTATAGGCCCTTCTCTGTTCTTTTGTGGAGAAATGAAAGACTTTGTGGGAGCAGACATAAACTACTGAAAAATGCAGTGTGGCTAAAATCCTGGCCTACAAGCTTGAAGAATATTGAACATCAAAGCATTTTAGGGCATTGGCAAGTGAAGATGGATTTAATCAAAAGAATATTTACATATTAATAACATAGCTCATACATATTTATAACCATCCATGAAAAATTAGATTAATTTGCAATGCAAACCAGCTGGGGCAGCTAGTGAATGCCAATGAATGATGAATACCACTAATGACAGAACTCTTATTTAACTGATTTTTAAAAAATTATTAATTTTTTCAGTAAGTGGTTATTGTACATTATAAAGATCTTCTAAAGTCACTGTGCTACTGATAAAGTATCCAGTGCACAAATCCATCAGAGTAGGTTTTGATCTTTCCATTTCCTCATATACACAAGGATTAGATTAACCATCAAAGAAAGTAACTTGGGAAATGTAGTTAAAAGCATGTAGAGGCTGGGAAAACACCATACACTTTGTTGCAGCTTGTTTCTACCTACAGGGCATGGAGGCAATTAAAACATCACCTCTAGAAACATTCAGTGACTGCATACCCAATCTTCAGTGGCACAGAGTCAATCAATGATGAACCTCTCAGCAGCTTCCAAGCCCATTTGATGCCAGCACTCAGTTCAGAAGGCCAGGCTAAATCTAGTCCCACAGAAACCTGACAGGCAACACTCAATGGAGATACCTCATCAGCAAGTTTTTGGTCTACTGTTTGGTTCACTGCTAGTGCGCCTAATTACTAGTATACATAGATGTAGCCTAAAAGCGAAAGGCAAACAAAATAAGTCCTCAAACTGCTTCTTGTATGTTGAAATTATACATAAAAGTTTTAAAAGCTGGTTATTGAGACCAGTACTAGTAAGAGCTCACTAACTGCTAAAGCTCATGTAGACACCAACAGTTATATAGTTAATGAAACAATGAACAGGTAAATATCTTCAGATGCATTTGTTCAGAACACTAGCGCTTTTTTTTTTATTATTATTTTAAATTAACTCAACTCTCAATGAGGCCTCACTTGCTCTCCAAACCCCAAAACACACGAGTATTTCAGCACACCTAGAACACTTCAACTGCAAACTGTGTTCCAAGTAATGTGCAATGATGGCTGCTGTCTTTCTTTAAGACAATCTAACTCATTCTAAAAGGAGTTACCTCCCCTTATTTTCAGCCAATCCTTCTCCAACAATAAGGACAAAATTAGTATGAGCAAAGAGAAAAAAAACCCCAGTTTATTAACAGGCAAAAAATAACAAATAATTACTAAATGTAAAATTACTAAGTCCCAAGATCATTCTTTCAAGAAGATTTATTCTAAGACTAATATAATAAAATTAAATATATTTCTTGAACATCAGGCTATAGTTTACATTTTTCATATTATAAAAGGGGGAACTACCCAAGACCTGTGAATAGTCAACAATTATTTAATAGATTAGGGGTTCCAAGTCACAGCCTTCTGATTGAAACATTTCAGATTAAATCTGTCTTGAGGAATATTTCCCAAACAAACAAAAGAAAGTTAAAGACACAACTCAATATGGAGCATTCTGATGATGTGTCAAGTTTTAACCATGTTTTTCTTGTCATATTTGGTCAAGAGAAGCTTTCTAGACATTTTTACAGAAAGGAACTGGTATGTTCAAGGCAATAGGATGATTTTGTCACTGCCCTCTTTGAGCAAGTAAAGTACTGCTCAAAATTATGATTACACTTGTTCTGGTTAAAAAATGTAAACATAAGCTTGAGTATGACAAAACAGGTAAAAGTGCAAGGAGGGTTTAGTAGTTCCTATGAATCTATTGATAGAAACACTGTTTCTATAACAGTATATCAGAAGGATGGGGGCAATGGCCAGAAACACATAACTTTAATAACTAAAAATATCTTGTTTCAGATCTTCTCATTACATGCTAGAGCTCATTTATCACAGGTAAGTAAGCACAGACTTTATGCAATACACTTCAAACCACAAAATATCTATTTTTCTTTGCTACCATCACCTTTTACATCCAAATACTTCAGAAAATGTTAGCCATTATAGTACCCTTGTGAGGCAAGTGCTTTAACACTGCTGCTTCCCATTAGGGTAAGTCAGAGAGCAGTGCCTCAAATTAAACTGCCTCAGATCATATTAGAAGCCCTCCACAGAATCAGGACTGTATTCCTGACTGACATACCCATGTGTACCCTTACCTTCTGATCTGTTTTTCCACCAGCGCTTAACAGATAACTCAACCCCTTCCCCACCTTTCAGAAAAAGGTCAGACATGGATATTTTGGTAACAGAGAAAGCTCCGTGCAGAATAACTAGTGTAGTGAACATTAGGGATTCCTCCACTGTTTGTTCCAATTACAAAACAGGCTCCCCATGTTCCTGTTAAAAACAGAGCTTTCCTCACTTGCACAAGCTGTACTTATGGAGAAGAAAATGTCTGGAATGGTATCTCTCTTTAAAGGAAAAATGGTCTCTAAAACAATAAAATAAATTTATCATCTGCTTGACACTTCCTGGAAGAATTACCCCTCAGGCCAAAAACTGCCAAGCTACTAGCTAAGGTAGTTTTTCTTTTCTTCCTTTCCCTCCCTTTAGAGTATTCCTCTAAGGGCTGAGTTACCACAGTTCTTTATTTCCCTGGAGTTCCTAAATGCTATTATTATTCCTTGGGCACATCTGACTGAGAGCCCTTTAACTTGCTTCCTAACTGGTTTCTGATATAGGATAAATTCTTATAAAGTCTCTAGAATTGATTTATAAAGTTTTACATGTTGCATGGAAGGCTGATTTTTAGTTATGACTTTTATCAGTCTTCTTCCCTCAAATATATTTAGGACATCACAAGGATTTTAGCAAGTTATTCACTAGGCTTCAGTTGAATATTCTTAATGACCATAGAAGTTTTATTTTCTGCACATCTGTCTTGTGGTCATGAAACTAGCTCCCAGAGAGTGTTTAAGGAAACTCTATCAAACATTTCTGTTGCAAGCACAGATGGGGAATAGGACACTGTCAGCTAGCAAAATCTGTGGTTAATGGTGCCTTTTACCTATAACACTACTATTTGACTTCTTTACAGATACCAGTAGAGAGAAGTATTGATGAGTGCCATGACACATAGCCCTCAGATGCTTTTCTGTTCACATTTGCTCTTCCCATCAGAGCCATATGCAGAGTTAAATTCCTGCTCCTCAGGAGTTTTGACCCCATGTCTCCCATCTCTTTGCAAATGTGTCACTCTACAAGGCTTTACAGGTAGAGAGGGGGACCACAGGACCTTTTCTAGGAGGGTTTATATTGTGGTCCCTCACTTCAAAGAAGTGACCACCTTTCCTCCCCTAGAATACCAGTTCATACCAGTTCTGGTCTCTCAATATCAGATGGCCAGACCTACAGCTTGAGTAACAGACAATGAGTGCAGCAGTACCAAAATCGTGGCACACAGGTTCATTTACAGGAACAGATAATTCAATGAATCTTTCTCTCTGCACAACAAGCTAGGGCAATGCCACAGAACACCATGGCCCTTCACTGTATTCAGCTCACCCTGAGCAAAACCTTTCAGATCATAGCCTTCAGTTCGATAATAGGTCCAAGTACTTTGCTCCTCTGAAAAAAAGAAGAAAAATTTATGAAAATAAAAAACCACTTGCCCCACTTGAACGAAATTCTACCAAAGAGAAAACAATTCCTCAATGTTTTCTCCTGTAAATGGCAGCAAATCATCAACTTCTTAATTTCCCATGTTATTTACTAGGTGAATCTAGTCACTCTCCATTGTGCTTTAGCATTATTTTACTAGTTACATTTCCTCAAAATACAGGAGTACTAAATCCTCTTCTTCCCTTAGTGAGAGATCACTAAGAATTTCGAAGGGTAGGTATAACCATCCTATCTCTTTGAAAATCTGAATGATCCAACTGTCATTGCAATTTTTTTGTGCTCACTGAGACTCACTCAAGGTCACAGAACTATGTATTGCTATAGTAATTGCTCTTGCTAATATATAACCGGCATGGCTTCTCTTCTCTAGACCCCTTCTCCAAGCATATTAAAGTCCCAGCTTCAATGTTTCTATGTCACTTCAAAAAGTACACTAATTTTTTGCCTTCTGTTTTCCTTCCATGTAAAATTTATCCCAGTATAGTTTTCTTAGTTACTGCTACTGTACTTGAACTTACAGAACTTTTTATTCCTCTTTTTTTCTTAGTGATGTCAAATATCACCAAGGGCCTGTGGTAGGACAGGTGTAACACCAGATCCTAAGTGGTTTTGTCTGTCTAGAATTCTAATACTTTTTTAATTGGAAGTTTATTGAGCACTGAGATGCTTCCTTCACACTGTCTGGGATTCTTTGGAATTTGCCATACATGTATTTGCCAATATGCTAAAGTAAACAAATTGTACTTTAAAGATAGACATTTGTGCAATGGAAAGGTCTCATTCAAACCCTCTTCAGCAGGAATCCAAGTCTAAGGACAGCAAATTGTTTATCCCTTGTTCCTGTTTCTTATGCAACATTATCCTGGAAGAACATGCGTATACTGGCCAGCAACATCGCCCCTGCATCTCAGGCACAGCCTGTTCCATCCACAGAGAACACCCTTCTCCTGACCCTGATAAATGATTACAGAGCAGCTCTGATTCAACACTGACTTTCCTGAACTGCATCATTAAGCTGAAACACAATAAAACTCTCTCTGCCACTGTCCACAGCTCTCAACATCCTCCACCCTGATAAAAACTAGTTTTGTGCTTAAAATTATCTCTGCACTTCACAAAGGCTGCACACTAGGTGCTTTATTCTCTTTGGCAGATTCATTTTTTATGTAATAACTGTATACATCCCCAGACAAAGAAACTTTTGCTGTGAAATATCCAATCTTGCAAGATTTATATTTTTCCAGAGCAATTTTCCACCCTCGTTTCATGCAGCAGGGTAGTTCCCAACAGAACTCCATCAAAATCCAGAACAATTAAGTCATGCATCCTTATTATGGTTTTGTACCCTCACTACCATGACTCCATCTGAAATCCTGGTTTTCTGAAAAATATTCTACAGTGTGTAAGGGAAGTTAACCATCTCTTATTACACAGAAACAGTGAGCAACTACTACTCTCTTCCAGAGTCTTCCCAAGGGCAGCCCAAAAATAATACAATTCCTACTTAAGGAATACAATAGGTGCTAAACTTGTGCACAGGGACTCTCCAGGTTTACCTCCATGTCCCCACTTTTTAACATGAATCCAACTAGAAGATTTGGTGTAGGTCACAAAAAGGTGTCAACAGACTAAATTATCTCACAGTAGTCACAGCTCCTTAATTTACACCTACTCTCATCTGGTAGAATTCAAGATGTGTATATAAGGGCTTATTGTAAATGTCAGTCATGAAACTGCTCAGCTTTGCTCCCAGAGCTGTGCAAATCTTTCAAAATCAATGGATAATGGTCTCTTGTTTTCCCTATATCTTCAAATGCAAAAAACTAACTGCAGCAAGAAATAAGGGAGCACACGAGGTCACAGGGAACTAAAAGAATGGTTCTAAATAATTGCAGGATCATTAGCAATATTTGAAAGCAGCATTAGCCTGAAAAAAATTGTAATTAGAAACAACTTTTCCTTATTCTGCCAAGAGGCTCACTGCCTCTAATGTGTTGAAAGCAAGGAGAATAGCTCCATTTTGTAAACACAGGGAGCAGAGACCAAGAAATACATGCCAGAAGGAGTGATTCTCTGTAAGAATTTTGAAGATTTGTAGAGCTGGTACTAAGAAGAAAAGTTTATCCTGGAATTCCAGCTTGTGGAATCCAATCTGTCACTCAGAATCTCAGCTTTCATGTTCTCTATAGAATAAAAATATTTAAGACAGGGAATACAAATCTCAGTAAATATAGAAAGTGAAGTATAGTCACAATGTTAAATCATATTTTCAGTCTATTTTTTTTCAACCTGCATCAAGGAGGTACATGACACAACAGTAGAAAACCAGAAGTGCTATTCCAGCTTTGTAAACAGGAACATCAATTTGGTCTCTTTGACATTTTCTTTAACATAAGAAGAACAGGCTTAAATCTCAACAAGAAAAAAATTATCAATTATTTATAAAGATCCACAGGCAGATTCAGGAAAACAAAATAAAAAGATACTATATAACACTGTGTAGGTAAAACTAACAAATCCCAGACTGAGATTTTTCAGGTACATTTACATGCCTGAACCCAACAGATTTCAGTTTATAAATTCAAATCCCCTCCTAGCATCTACAAAATGAACAAAACAAGAGCAGAAAATATGACCAAAGAGTAATAGTCTGTCTCTTCCCTGTCCCTCTGAGGACAGGTTCTCTCTGTGCAGCTCTTTGCCACACTGACTTGCTCTGTTGCAAGGCCAGAAGAGGGATGTCTGTGACTGGCAATCCACCCAGAGGCTTCCAGTATCTTATTACACAGTCTTCTGTCTTACGTCCCAGAGATGAAGGACAACAACAACAACAAAAAATTGCATAGAATGGGTGGAAATTTTAATATTTCTTTGGCAAATAAGCTAGCAAGTGGATTACGAGTGGAAATCCTGTCATCCAAACCCTCATTGATTGCAGGGACAGAGGGGCTCAATGCCTCTTCTTCAGCATATGTAACAACTTCAAGTGTTGTGCTCATTCTCCCATTAATGTAGAGAGCTTTCTGGAGGATATCTCACCATAACTGTTGGTGACAAAATGTTTTTCACTTGTGAAAAAAAAAAAAACAAACCAAAATATCCATGCTATTTTACAGCTGGACAGATGAAGACACAAAAGGGAACTCAAATCCAGAGCTGAGAACAAGATACAGATTGCCTGTCCCATATAGCTTGGGCAGGCTTTCTTCCTTAGCAGGGATCACAGCAGGCCTGACAAGGCACCACACTTGTTCCCTCTCACAACAAACCTTGAAGAACTGAGGCAGACATTAATTAGCCCACCCAACTGTGGAGGTTGATCAGCCCTATTTGAGTAGTGCTGACTTCCTTCAGGCACAGCCCAGGGATCTCTGAGGCACTTCTGCTTCACAAATTTGATATATGAGCTTGACTTCACAAGAGGTAAGTGTCCAACATTATCTGCAAACACAGGGGAATGGAAGTGGTTTCTATGGTAATGTTCATCTAAAAAGAGCTCTCAGTTCATCCATCCTGCTCCCTTCTTGCCCTGTATCCCAGAAATACAACTCTCCCTGAACTTATCAGCAAGCTCACAAATGGAGTACATCAACATGACAGATCTTCTGCTTGCAGGGTTCCCATGGGTCCCTGGGAGGACGGAGAAGCCCTTGGGGACATGTGTGATGTTATTACGCACAATGAACAATTAGATGAAAGCCGCTGTAGGCTTGAGAGTATAGGTATATTTTAACTGTGAGCAGTTCCATCTTCGGGTTCCATATTAGGATATAAAAGCATAATAATTTTAGTATCCAGGCTAAGATTCTACTGATACAACAAACTCAAAGCAAGATGCAACAAACTCAAAGCAAGATAAAACAAGATGCTTTTAAAACCTGAAGGGAGAGTTCCACATGCCATTTCTTCACTCATACTAGGGTCCATATTCTCATTCCTCTTTTCCTGCATTAGCAGGCAGTTCTAGCCACATGAAAGGTAAATAGAAAAACCCTCCAGTGCCTGGTTATCTGAAGCTGTCATACATAGTGCATATTTCTACATGTAGATCTGTGCAGACAGGAAGAAGATAGAATCCTGCTCTGGGGTCCAACATGCACAGTGCAGCTCCTGTCATTACACTTTTTGCAAGTTACTGATACATTACCATGACTGTTTACAAAAACCAGATGTGTATGTATGAAAAATGATGGTCTATCCCTCCACTCTAAAGTACATGGAGACTTACAGAAGAAAATCTTTCTATGATATAAAGTTCCTATCTTCCATGTGTCTGCAACCTGAAGCATTTATTCCCTTGCACATAACGAATATGTGAACCCTAACTAGGAATTAATGTCTTATTCATGGTATCCAAACCTATCACATTTTGCTGAATCTGTAGTCTCTTTTAAAGAAAACTTTAAAAGAGTTTTTGCTGCTACTTATTTCCAGGCAAGTGAAGTTCATGTCAGAGACCCTTTTCCTCCTGCAGCTCTCCTTATTTAATGCCTTGCCTTTCTTCTATTAGAAATATCTCTTGGTCTGTTCCCTCCCCAGCTCTTAGATCTCTTGCCTTTTATTTCTAGTTACGTGATGAGTAGCTGAGACCTTTCTACAGTATTTTTAAAGAAAGCGAAGTGCTTTGGTGTGTGGGTGCTGGACTGCAGACTGAAAATGCAATAATACTCCAGCACTCTGTTTCAGTGACTCTTTACACAGCACAGGGCCATATCTCACAGCATCCAGGTCTGACCTAAATCAGCAGCACCATACAGAGGCATCTGCCACTGACACCACTCACTGCTCTGCTGGGGATGCCAACAGCTCCAACCAGGTGGTGAAGCCTTGGCAAAGCTCACTCATCATGCAGGAACACCCATGAAAGCGGCATGTTCATAGAATGCACTTTCAGCTCTGAATTTCTAGCCTTGCAGTGTCAAGCTCTGAATACTGATGCTGTAGTGTGTGAGAAAGAAGGGGGAGGACCATCCAGTGCACATGAACAAACACATGGTAATAAATTTCTTGAGACAGAATATTTTCTTGAGACAGAAACCAGTAATCTAACAAAATAACCAACAGTAAATCACAGCTGTAAGCAAACGTTAATATTCTAGTTATTAAGATAGCAAATCAGTTAGCTGGTTCCTTTTATGAATTCAGCACAGAGAAAATGAATAAAAATAAAAGGGAAACCTCACTTCCCATAGCACAGAATATTTACTCTAGTGGATGTTGAAACCTCTGTAAAGGTTACTGAAGAATTCCTTTTTCTCAAGAACTTGTCTTCTAAAATAAAAGCAATACATTTTGCAAGCACAAATTGTACCTGAGCTGGCATAAAAGTAGGGCACCAGATTTTGGTTTATAATAATCTATACCGAGAGATAATGCTGAGTCACTTCACAATTAGCTATAAAAGTGGTGTTTGGAACTGGAAAAACAGGTATCGACTCCCAAAACAGCATATAAGATGTCAGATCCTATAAATAATTAAAACCCCACAACCTAAAATCTCTCCAATTTTACTTCTTCCTACTCATCTTATGGCACTGCAACTTCCATACAGATTTGATCTTTCAGACAGCAAAACTGCAGTTATTCTGGAAAATGTCAAAAACATTTCATTTCTCCTCCACTTTAATAAGGATAATACAGTATTTGCATATTGTGCCATAGTGACCTGAGCTTAAAACTTGCAAAAGAACAATCATAAATGGCAATTTAAATACTAAAAAATATGAACCTTGACTATAATTTGCTTTCAAGTAAAAGGAATATTTGCTCCATTAATAAGTCTAAGATGCCTCAATTAAGGACTAGAGGAACAAAATGCATGATTAATATCCATGCTGAACTAAAAAAGTAAAAGGAAGCAGAAGCAAACTTTTGCTGAAGAGCTTTAAATATTTTTGACATCTGAGATCAACCTTTTGCTTTTCAAAAGTTTTGCTGTCCACATGAAAACAGAAATGAAAAATGGACCAAAAACCAGTTTTCATATATAACACTATCTATCCTTATTACTACATTTTGAGATTTAAAATTACTCTGTAGATACCTACTAGAGAAATTAAATGGTTTTATTTAACAGGAAGAAGTTTTTTCTAGGCAACATCTATGCTGCAACAAAATCTACAGTATCCTCTCCCACTCACAAACAGGTTTCCCAGCCAAAAACCCAAAACCCTGTATATCCCATAAACATGCAAGCTTGGAGTAGCTTGTAGAAAAAGAGCTGCTTTTTGGCACTGAGGAATACACTTCATAAAGGAGCATCAACTGCACAGGAATGGAGGCAGAGTACGCTCCTCTCTGCAAAACTTCTCCTGGCATGACAGCAAGTATGTAGGGAAGAGAGCAATCTCTTAAAATGCTACGTTGAGGAAAGACTCAAAACACTTGTCTGCCCTCAATGTCTTCTCTGCAGCATAAAAGAGTGATACTTTATATAGAGTTTAACCACAAACTACTATTTGCAGGATAAAAGCTTCACATATGGTGGGATATGAATTACAGGGGAGAAATAGCAGCAAGAACAGCAATAATAATCTGTGTAGGCTCAAAGAGTACATTGTGTAAACCTCTTAATTTTATACTTGAGGACTGTTCTACCAGTACTCAGCACAAACCTTCCCAGAGCTGAACATACCATCACAAGTCAACTTTCAGTCAGAGAACTTGCATTTTCAGAAAATAACTTTATGTTCTGCAATAGCTTGAATAACAAATTTACAGGGTCCTCAATCACCTCTGGGTTACAAATTTGCATTGCATTTTGCTAAACTAAATTTGATGACTGGTACAAGAGCTCCTAATGTGATTATAATAGAAGCTTTTTATATTATGTTAGATTCTTCTGTGGTAAAAATTTGACACGGTTCATAGAGAAGGTCAGGACAGAAGGTGAATTGATTTTATTAGCAATGGACCAAGGTCTAACACTTTTAAAGCTAAAACTGGAAGCAACTTTGGATGTTGAACAAAATCTTTTTCCTGTAGTTCTCTCTCAAGCTTCCTTACTAGCTTATGTCTTTCTGCAGAGAGGTGGGAGGAACTGCACTCCTTTCAGATAAATTTGATCTTCACCTCTTTCAGAAATTGCCACAATTACTAATTAAGATTGTATGCATATCAGCATGTTTTCTTAGGAATGTTTTAAATGTAAAGAGATAGCTAGATCCCTACCTTATGCACTTGCCAACACTCCAGTTCCATTATGAATGCAAACAAAAATTTTTCAAAGCACCTGAAAAAAATTTCTTGAGTCCCATTTCCTGGTAGCCAACACTTGATAAATTACCAGATCATCTAAGTTTCCCATAGTTTGTTTCCTTTACTGAAAATAATTTATTTTTACATCAGGGAAGAAAAAAATATTTAAGAAGTCTTACTAAAATAAGCATAATCTAGAACTAGATTTTTGGCCCTGGGCAGAGGAAAAAGAAGTGCATGATATCTCTGTATTTAGATGAGATACATAATTGTTCATAGCATTTTGACTGCTGACATTCAGTTTCATGTCAGGTTATGGGGGAAAGAAGACTTTGGTACAGAAAAAAATATCCTCTTAAACCAGCTATTCTCTGCATCTAAGGTACTGACTCACAAGTTTCCTGGGCCATTTACATCTTTCCTCAACCCTGCAAATAAAATTGTGTTCTTTGCAAGGTGTCTCCCCCCCACTTCATGTCTTTTCCTCAGAAGCAACAAGAATGGATTGGCTGTGACAATGTGCTTTGAAATACTGTGATTACCCAGGGTTCTGTAAACAAAAGGTCACACCTTGGCAGCTCTCATTTTCTCTCCTTTGTTTTCTTTTGATAGTAAAGACAGACATAAGCTCATACTTGCCATTACAGCCACTTGCCTGAAATTACCTTCATACTGCTGCTGAAGGGGCCCATTTGATTAGATTCTAAGGGAAGGTGCTAAAAACCAGGGGTTTCCATCTCGGAAAATGTGAACAACACATCATATTTCTTACTAGAAAAGCTAAGGATGTATTCTGTCTTGGAAGCTTACATGAAGCGCATCACTGATAAGGAAATGCTTTTGGACTTGACTTTAAATAACTTTCAAATGGAATTGTGAAACAAAATTTAGGACATCACAGACTACAAACAAGAATGTACAGCTGCCCATAAAACACTTGGATGATGCACATGTGTAAACCACATATTTGACTCCTAAGAGCACTACTCAATTTTTTGGCAATTTTAAGACATGAAACTTGGCAGACAATGCTGTCTACAAAAATCTCAAAATGCAACATGATGCTGGTTAAATAGAGAAATCCATTTATTTTACTCCTCCAAAAGAGATTGAATTTTGGTTGTTTTTATTTGATAAAGCACCCACCATTTCAAAAGTCTACATCTCTGTTCCACGTAGGCATCAAGAAGATGAGAAATAAATAGGTAGACCAAAAAGAACCTTGACTTCCAAGCTTCCTTAAGAAACTCTTAATCACTGAGAGATTTTAGAACACAGAAAGAGCCTGAGTTTTTTCCCACTGGCTTATCTCAGCACAGTGGAGCAAGGTGGATGGTATGGAAAGCATGCATAGTATAGGTAATTCACTCAATTTCTCCAATTTCCAATTAGCCATCAAAATACCTTGCAAGATGACAACACTGGGCCCTCATTCTCATCTCTTCTCAGTATTATAAATAATGTCACTCGATTGGAGTAAGCTGAGAATAAGAAAGTGAATACAAGACACAGGAAAAGAGTAGCTGATAGCAGAAAGTGGAGAACATGGAAGGTGGAGCAGGAGGAGACTGAGAGCAGAAAACCCATGGAAAAGAACAGGGAGGTGCACTGAGTGCTGGCCTGTTTTAAACACTGCCTAGGGCTGTGCAGTAAGTAGAGGGCGGGCAGAGGGAGAAATTCCCACAGCCCAAGCTACTTCAGGGGTACCAAAATTTCCACCAGGCCACACACCAAAAAAGCCAGCCTCATTCCCACATCTGGGCAGAGAACCATGGCTGGCAACAACTGGCTTGTTAGGCTTGGAAGGCAGCAACCCAAGATGTATGTAGCATCCAGGAAATTAACCCGGCAGCCTGGGTGGAAAAACAGAAAGTAGAGAAAGAAAAGTGAGAGAAATCCCATCCCTGGTATTTCAACAGTAAGTGGTTGGCACAATATCTGCCTTTTTTTTTTTTTTTTTTTTTTTTGTGGAAGAAAAGCCATCTGTCAGTTTGTTTGATAGCCTAATTCTCCCTTAATCCAATCCTGTTAACTTGTGTCTTAAAATTCTACTGATGGTATTTTTGTTATTGCAGCTGGTAGAGAGAGGGATGGTTTTGCAGGGAGAGGGAGGATAGATTTTTTCAGTCATGGGAAGAAATCACATATAACTTTTTTTTAAATCACTGTAGCATTAGTAGATTGGTATATTTTTTGCCTTAGCCTGCACTGCTCTACAGTTTTCCTAGTAAGCTACTCAGATTTCTTAGTTCCTTCCATCAAGATAGTAAAAATGCAGGGCTCTGGTCTGTTATAATCCATAAAGGTAGTCACCAAAGAGACCTTTTAACTATGGCCTCCCTGAATGATACTAGCTGATCTTCACTATCTCCATTGTGCGAGTAGTTGCCACAGGATTTCCTCAAGGGATATAGGATCTCTCCTGCGTGGAATGACCCAGAAGAGTCTCCAGGTATCTACTGGGAGCATTTGGGGTCAGGGCTGGGAAGTTCAAGCACTAGAAGTTAAGCTGGTTCATCCCAGCAGCTGCTCTGCAAAGGCTACACATCACCTTCAGCTGAAGGCATATTAAATACCTCGGAACAAACTGCTCCTCCTTTAAAAACCAAACCAGAAATGAAGAAAAACCAACTAAACAAAACTACCCACTTGAACATCCCCTGGCGAAAGGCATACAGGCACAAGGTGATATGGATGACACTGGAGAGCCCAAGGACACAAAGAACTCAACAAGAGGCAGATATAAAATAAAAAAGCCAAGAACTGGGTAAAATAGGTATTAACCAATTTAGAGGTAATAAACAAATAGTTAACCAATAAATTAAATACTCACCATGTATGTAAGTAATTTAGATGTAATGGGAAAATGCAAGACAGACAAGAAAAAGCAAGGTAAGAACACTTCTTAGAAAATGTTTCAAAATGTTCTTCCCAGTGATGATGATTTGAGACTCACAACCCACTGTAAAATCATCACCCCCTGCCTGAGCCAACCTTAGGATCCAGAGAGACAGAGGAGGGCAAACATCACACCAGAGAAAGAGTAAGCACAGGGACACCTTAACGAAATGTTCCCAGCAGTCATTAAATCTCTGTTCCACCAGCTTCAATATCGTTTTGAGAAGAGGCAATACAGCAGCCATCTATTTGTTATGGATTTTAAAGCTTTGTTCCTCAACCAGCATACAGCAGAGCTGAGAAAAATCCACTGGAAAAAAAAACCTTCAGAAACCAGATGGAAAAAATCTGAAAGGAAGCTTTGGAAATAACTTTTTCTGGATCAAAATTATATCAACAATTAAATGTGATGTGTGAAAGGACAAAAAGTCAAATGTTAAAGAAAACCTGCAGCAATTTCTCTCAACCCACCTAAGAGTTCACAAGAGAAAAAATCAGCTTAACCTGTAAAAAACCTATTTTCATCCTTTTAGAAAGAAAATTCTTAAAAAGGACATCATGCTTTGAGCTTATATGTAGCTATCTTCAGAAAAAAAGGGGTTAACAGGTGAACAACTATTATGTTTAAATGTTATATTGCCCTTTAAATGTTACATTGCCCTTTCACCATTTTATCCACACCAATAAGCTTCTCCTATTCTAACAGAATCTAGCAGGTCTTGCACACATTTTCTAATGAGAACTTTAGACAACTAGTAGTGCTTCCACTTTGCAGCCCTGACACGCATTTTTTGGCTGCTATTCCTTTATAAATTTACCATTGCTAGAGCATGAACAACTTAGCATCCCCTTTATAGAAAATGGCTTAATAATTGCAAGCAAAACCTAAAGTCAAACTCAAATATAAAAACCTCATGCAAGTGTCATGGTGTCCTTTCAGCTTTACTTATTACTCAGTGTATTTCTAAGCAGTTTTTTGTTGTGACTTGATTATTTGATGACAACATCTTCCAGAATATTTTGTTCCTCAGAACTAAAATAATAATTACTTTCATTTACTGCACTCTCTCACCATTTATTTACAACTGTATTGAAAAAGACAAAGTGGCTAAAAAATAGTCAGAAAACCTTAACTTGTAAACATGATGAAGCAAGGAATGGGAAGATTACCTATTTAGACGAGGACATGTTACAAAAAATTCTACTACATGAACAATCAGGCACAAATGAAAATAAGGCTTATCTTAGCTCATTTGAACAACAGATATAGGCTCTGTAAGCCCCTCCTTTATAGCTTAATACCTAGTTTGAATCCACTAGACATCACTGTACTTCTACAAATCTTGGGAACTGTGAGGCATTCTACTGCATACTTGTCAAAAGAGGAGTAATTTAGGAAAGTTGGATAACAAAAACGGGGATATCTCCCTGGACATACTTGTGTTTTTCTCTAAATACAGCATTCTTCCAGTCACAGAAGCATCTGTGTTTCAGCTTAATCTTTGGAAATGTATAAATTGCCTGCACAAAATGAAATTATGTTGCTTCTCCATCAATTAGATTCTGTTTGCCTGAGCACACTGATCAGAATGAATGGCCAGAGATTTAAATGAGCCCCATCTGGTTTGGATACAGTATCCAAAGAGAATGCAGGTAGAATAGTATTTCTTTTCATTCTCTGTATTTTCTTCATTTTGCTAAAAGCACCATATATTAGCTTGCCATCACACAGCTTATCGTCACCACAGTTTTTACCATAGCAACCTGTTATCCCACATCATCACACAAACCAAAGCTGAGCATGGCACTGTCCACATGCATATGAAGTTTTAATTTAGGTCAGTATTCAGAGCTACCAGCTAACAAAGTGCAGTCACTGACTGCCTCTCATTTTTAGAGCACAGGGAGATGTGCACACTATGTACCAAGGCAACTTACATAATGGTGGTGTTTTTGCAATGCCACAGGGACGGAAAACCTCTAATTATACCTCCCAATTTAAACTCTTTATTACTTTTTTCCCCTTAACTCTTGTAATCATGCTGCCATTTGTAATGGAAGGATATGGATGAGCCTCACAGGGATGCCAAGGATTTCCATGTATGTACAACTGGAAGAGCACAGTACCTTCTCTAGGCACCTAAACAAAAGACCAAATGCAAACCCTTAAATTATGCTCCTGAAGACCTAGATGTCTTATTCTACTCCTCAAGGAAAGCAGATGATTTTTAGGCTGGAGATCCAACTTTATTTGTAGATTATGCCATAAAAATTAATCTCAGAAGTATAAAACTATCCCAGGAACCAGAAATCCAAATCCTGCAAATACTAAGGAATATTTTTATTTATCTATCTGGCACTTCTGTAAGATGACTTCAGCTGTCATATATTTTCAAGACTGTTGTAACAGGAGCTGTGTGAAAAGATGAGCTCAGTGCCTGCAACTAACTACAGAACTGAGAAGGCATTTGTTCGAGTTCAGTATTTCCAGTTACCTACTCTTTATAGATTGTTCACTGCACCATTGAAAGAAGACTGAGAAAAAACATTACTCAATGGAGACAGCCACAAACTAGAGAACCCTTAGCCATGAAAGAAGATAAAAGTGAAATATCCTAAATGAACGGAATGGGTTGTTGGAAATTGGAAATCAAAATTAACACATAGAAACAAAGTTATATACAACTTACATATTTTCTTCTCATTTTCAGCATGGAAAACAAAATGAATTATTACATTTTCTAGAGGGTTGTTTGAAGATTCAAAATTTGAAGCCTGAAGTAAATGATCCCTAGAGAGCATTTATTTGGGCCTTTCATTTCTCATCATACCCACAGTTAGCATAATCTTTTACTTATTTTCCCCATGTCCTCAAGAGGAAAGCAGTGCATTGATTCTGAGGTTTGGGTAAATTCTCAAAAAGCAGTCTTGGTCTACAAGACAATCACTGTTACTAGGGAAACCTATAGGGGTTTTGGGGGGGTTTTTTGTTTGTTTTGTTTTGTTTTGTTTTTAAGCTTCATTTCCTTACCAATTTCTCCTTCTTGATACTTTTAATCACAGTACAATTACCGAAGTGGTGCAGATGAGTGCTCTCCACTTACAGAAAAAAGACTCCAACTTGTTTAAAACTTTCACAGAGATTTCCAATCCCCTGTAGCACTGCCTCCCTATTCAGAGCACTTGGGGCATCAAGTGAGGCTTAGTAGAACTCCAGACAACTAAATATAATATCCAGCTCAGACCAGCTCAGACTACATGCACTAGGTAAAAAAAGATGTAAAAGCCAGGACACTAGAAAAAGATTTTAACCGTTTGCAATACCTAAATACAACACTGACTTACACAGTATATGGGGAGAAAAGTCAGGAACACTTCAATCTACTAAAAATTAATCTAAATTAAGAAAAGCTGCCATGAAACATCCTGCTATTTCTTCGTTGCTGTATTAACCTACATGTCCCCATACTCCTCCAGGGAACTACAGTTAATGCAGTTTGACACAATATCAACACAATGTTCTCTGGAACCTCCTCTTCTTTTCCTGTTCCAGAACCCTTTTACAGGTGGTCATGTGTAGAAACACACATGGGGTTAATTTTTTCTTTCCTTCTCAGCTCTCTATGATACTGATTTGATATTTAACCAGATTCTCACTCATTTCTTCCTATGTAGTCCACATCTGAGATCTCAATTTGAATAATTTCTATTACTGTTAAAATACAAAATTTGTTGCCAAGAAAACAAAAATAAGCTCCTTAAAAGCTGGTTGTATCCTCCTCAGAGCCTGCTGCTCATGGCAGCAAGCCAGAAACTGCTGGTACTGAAACTTAAGATCAAACTTTCCAGTCCAAAGCACTAAATATCATGATAACTTTCTCAAAGTGTCCCTGTAATCATGACTAAATAATATTTTTTTATTATTTCTGCAGTTTACTACTGTGCACACAACAGTCTGCCCCTGAAAAAAAAAATATACTCTTCTGGTTAACTACTTTTACAGAAATTGTTTCAGGGAAATTTTTTCATAACACCTGGTCGAAGTTAAACTTAAAAGCAGTTTTACCAAGGATGGCATCACTCAAAGTAGTAAAGACAAGGCCTTTTAGCTCTTGTTAAAAGCTCACATGTTGCAAAATTCAATAAGGCAAGAACAAAGCACTCTCAATAAACCTTTGAATTTCAGCCTACCTTGAAGCTTGTGTGAGAAAATCTACATCTACAGAATTCCAGCATTATGGATTTAAACTCATCTCCCCAAAGGATAATTTGATAACATTCAAAAGATATCTTTGCCTTGTACCCGTTTGTCTTAATGAAGTTGCAGTGAAAAAGGAAAGCACAAGATAAATCTTCAAGGAGGAGACAGTTTTTTTGAAAGTAAAAATATAATCAGAGAAAGAAATTTAAAGCATTGAAAGAAGACTAAAGCAGCAACACTGAATTGGTTTTTCCCCCAGCCAGAACTATACACTATTAATGGCTCCAAAAATCCAAAACAAGACTGAATCTGTAAACATAGTGTTATAAAAAAAGATTAACTCTGTAAAGTACTCATTCTTGAGAAACACTACCAGTTTACTTTGTCACTCAAACTCCCCAGGAACATCAATCCAATCCTTTGACCAGAGCATATTCAGAGTGCTAAGCAAAGCACCAAGGTGGCATTTTGGCTGAAATAAATGGATGGGTTTCTCTTGGACTCCCTAACTTATGCAGATAGTGTAATGAAGTCTTAGCAAGGCAGACACTCTTAGGTTTAAAGTTACAACAAACACAGGCTATGATACTGATATTTTTACAGTTCTTCAAATCTTCAGAATGCTGAAAAACTGCTGAAAAACATACCAGAACTCCCATTTAAGAAGCATCTGTACAGCTTTTGAGGATAATTCATTTTTTTACTTCTATAAGAAGCATCATGAATGTACATCAGAGAAATGGCCAGCATTTCCCTGGTATTTAAGAAATAATGTAATTCTAACTCATCTATTCTTTAAGGGTACAATACTTTCAATTTGTAGTCCTTTTAATTTACAGAAAACAGACAATGAAAATTTCTGCTACATGGTAATTATGCTTCAGAATTTCAATGCCTTTGTTTAGTCTGAGATCTCCCAAGCTACCACCCAAAACCTTATGGAAAATTAGGATTCATACCTCAGCTTCATGGTAGGACATGGCATGATAGAGAATCTCCACAAGACCACAAAAAGCACTATCAGCTGTCCACGTTCTAGTATGAAGGCAAATATAAGACTAAGTGAATTTCATTGAAAATACTTACTCTCCAGTTTCCTGTCTCTTCTGGTTTGTTCACAGGAAGGCCCTTTTGCTTCACAATGCATCTAAAAATACTCATCTCAAATCCCAGAATCACAGAATCAACTAGGCTGGGAAAAAAACTTTGAGATCATTAAGTCCAACCTATAACCTAACACCACCTTGTCAAGAAGATCATGGCACTAAATATCACATCCAGTCTTTTCTTAAGCACCTCTAGGCATGGTGACTCCACCAGCTCCCTGAGCAACCCATTCCAGTGACCAGTCACTCTTCCTGTGAAGAACATCTTCCTAATGTCCTAAATTGCCCCTGGCACAGACTAAGACTGGGTCCTCTTGTCCTGTTGCTGGTTGCCTGGGAGAAAAGATCGACCCCCACCTGGCTACACCCTCCTTTCAAGGAGTTGTAGTGAGTGATAAGTTCTAGATAAGCCTCCTTTTCTCCAGCTCCCTTAGCTGCTCCTCACAGGAACATGACCTCCCTCCATGTTCTAGACTCTTGTGTTCTAGACCCTTCATCAGCTTTCTAGACCCTTCTCTGGACACGCTGCAGCATCTCAACATCCTTCCCAGATTAGGGTGTCCAGAACTGGGTACAGCACTCAAGTTGTGGCCTAACCAGTGCCAAGTTAAGAAGATTGACTTCCCTGGTCCTGCTGACCACACTATTCTTGATACAGGCCAGGATGCCATTGGCTTTTTTTGGCCACATGAGGACACTGCTAGCTAATGTTCATTCTGACGTCAATCTGTACCCTCAGGTTCCATTCTGCCCAGCCATTCTATCCACAACCTGTAGTGCTGTAAGGGACTGTGGTGGCCAAAGTGCAGGATGCAGTGCCTGGTCTTGTTAAACATCATATTGTTGGATTCAGCCCATCTATCCGGCCTGTCCAGGTCGCTCTGCAGAGCCCTCCTAGCCTCCAGCGGATTGACACTGGCACCCAACTTGGTGTCATCTGGTAGACTCAATCCCCTCACCCAGATCATAAATAAGGATATTAAGCAGGACTGAGCCCAACAGATTTCTGGGGGGACACCACTGGTGACTGGCCACCAACTGGATGCAACACCATTCACCGCCACTCTCTGAGCCTGGCCATCCAGGCAGTTCTTAAACCAAGAGTTTGTATCTGTCCAAGCTGTGGGCTGCCATCTTTTCCAGGATTGTGCCATGGGAGATGGTGTCAAAGACTTTGCTGAAATTCAAGTAGACAACATCCACAAGCATGGTCATCACCTGATCACAAAAGGAGATTAGGCTGGTCAGGCAGGACCTGCCCCTCCCAAATCCATGCTGGCTGGGTCCAATCCCTCATCTGTCTTTTAGGTGCTATGTGACCACACTCAATACGATCTATTCCACAACCTTGCTGGGCACTAGGTCAGGCTGACAGGCCTAGAGTTTCCCAGATCCTTCTTTGGCCTCTTCAGTCATCTGGGAGCTCCCCAGCTAGTGAGGACTCATGATAAATGAAGGACAGTGGCTCATCAAGCTCTTCCACAAGCTCCTTCAACATCCTAGGATGTATCCCCTCTGGTCCCATAAACTTGCATCTAAGTAGCTCAGATGGTCACTAACTGATTCCTCCCAGAGGAAGGAATAACAGAGGAGTAATTCTGCTCCCCATCCCTGTCTTACTAGCTCAGGAAGCCAGTTGTTCTCAGGACAATGTGAAAACTATGTCAGAAATTTTTGTCCTCAGCGCCCAGTGTTTCAGCCTAATCTCCTCAGTGTGAGGCTGAAACAGGGAAAGACACTTAAATGCACACACCAGATTATAAGGGGGAGGAGGTCCCAGGGAAGGACACAATCTTTGACCAATTGGGAGAAATTGGGGGTGGAACACAAGGCGGGGAATACAATGTTTAAACCAATAGGGGACTGCAGGGGAGGAGAATAATTTAAACAAACCAATGGGGTTTTGAAGGATATAAAATTGATAGGGAAGTTTCTAGAGAAAGAGGCAGGCTTGGGGAGGGATTGACATTCAATAGGAGGAGGAACAGGGAACAGAGGGACAGATCTTTGGAGAGATAAACAACTGGGGCAAAACCAATAACACAGGGGGGAAGGAACAATCCATCAATAATAAAATATGCTATAACAGCACAAAATTAGAAAGATTACAAAACTGACTGCTGGAAATGTATTACAATTAAAAACATGCAATGCTACATGTGGGTCTTGATTTTTTTCAGCCCTATAGGTACCAGGGACATCAGTTACACAAATTGTTTTGTCAGTAGGTGTCACGGTTTGAGGCTGGCACCATGCCAGTGCCCCCATGAAAATCCTTTTCCCTGTTGTCTACTGAGAGATGGGATCAGGAATAGAGCAAAGTGGGCTCCAGCTTAGGAATAGAAGGAAAAAAACTTGATTAACTTACAATATGTAAAAGAAACACGCAGAACTCAGGATGAAAACCTTCCAAACATTCCTCCTCTCCCCAACCAAGTTCCCAATACATCACAGTAAGACAGAACCTTAGACTCTAAATTCATTTGCCACCCCTCAGATCACCAACTCTCGGTCCATCGCCACCCTTCAGATAATCAATTCTCAGTTCATCAAGGAGAGAGGAGTCCCTCTTGTGCCATAGGCTTCCCCAGGAAACACTGTTGAAACCTGGTGTGTTTCCATGTCACTCGTGGCACCGCCCAGAGATCATTTGCTGTCGTAACATCTTCCTTCCATGCCCAGTGCTCTCACCACTGCACATGGACCAGAGCTGCTTCTAGGGTTTTCCTTTTGTGGTAAATAGGTATGATTCGTGCTGATAAAAATTGAAACAGTAATCAATATTGATACAGTAATCAATATTTGGTAATAATAAAACAGTTAAAAGTTGTAATGCCAAAGAAGAAAGAGAGAGAAGGGGCTCCACCCCATCCCAGCAGATGTTTTCAAGGACCACAGGAAAAGGCTGAAGATGCAGTTGCTAAAAATGAACAAGAACCTAGTTGGGTCCCAAAAAATGCTAATTATAAAAGATTTATTGCCTTGATATGTAGATATAGTGATATGTTAGTTTGGCTCATATTGTACTGGCTTGGTGCACATGTGTAACCCAAAGGTGAATTAAAAGACACAGAGGAAGACTACGAGATCTTCATCCAAAACGACCCCCAAAGACTTGTGCGACCACCAACTTAGTGATGGAGCATGCGTGGTAAAGGTGGTAATGAAAGCAGACTTGGAGAGATGACGAACCAAAAATGGGAGGAGATGGTATTGACACCTGGCATATAAGGAGTAACTTTTACTTGGCAAACTTGTACGTGATGTGGCACGGGTCCATGAGCCCTGCACTCCATACCCCGCGGTTATCTTTTGCTTATGCGCTATTATTGGAACCAAATTATCCCTTATTTTAATGAGATTATATTGTATCCAATTTTGTAATTTTTTTATTCAATTAAAATTGCTACTACCTTTAATATTGTTTAGTTTTTTTATTAAGAGATAATTGGGCAAACATAACACTTTTAAGGGTGCTTTGTTCGGTTCCAAAAAGAGCACAATCTCCCACCTTCGGGACACCTGTCCCCCCCAGATTCACCCCCTGGGGCCAAGGGGTACGATCACTACACTCCCTTGGCTCCGAGCCATTGCCTCCCCCTAGATGCAGTCTCTGTGTCACAGGAAAAAAACAGTTCTGTCCATGGCTATACAAGAAAAGTCCAGCCAAAGGCCACTCCATTATCTCCTACCACCTAGAATTCTTCTGAACTTCTCTCGGGCATCTTTCACTTGCACAAACTTTCGTCACACTTGCCCATTTCCTGCTATTCATCTCTATCTCTCTTTTCATTCAGGAGGAGGATTGCATTGTAAGGTTTCCATCATCCAAGAAAAGGGTTAAAAATCTCAGGCTCTGCCTGTCCAGTACTCCCACGCTGGCCTGCTGGGCACCTTCTCGCCACACCCCCCCCTGCTTCTCCTCGCCAGCCCTGCTATCAAACACCAGCTCTCTCTCCTCTCTCTCTCTCCTGGTGGGCGGGAGGGGGTGGCTGCCCGATGTCTCTTGGTTCTCCTCCACCCTTCCATCCTCAGGGTCCGGCCTACCTTGCTCGTCTGCATGTCTTTCCCTTCCCTGCCCAGCCGCAGCAGCTGGGCAGGGGAGGAGGTCTGAGCCTTTCACCCACCGGAACCCGAGAGAAGGTTTTCCTGGGAGTTCTCTGCTTTTAACCCCCTGTGTTCTCAGAGGCACATCCATGTCCTCAGTGGCCACACCAGGTGCCAATATTCAAATCTGAGCACCTATTGGTTTGGCTACAGCATCCCAAAAAAACTCACTTCCTCTCAAACCATGACAGTAGGGAAACAGCTGTGAATTATCACCAACATCAGCTGATAGATCTTTTCCCAGCATTGTCCTCATATCCTACTATTAGCAAACCTGCCATCAGAAATATATAATAATTTTTAAATGACATGAACAAGAATAGCTAGATATGTGATTTTTTTCTATTAATATATATGGCTTATACATATGAAAAATGAATAGTGTCTGAATAGCTTTTCTTTGACATAGAGAAAGGAACATTTATTTGGCTTAATTTTGATAATTTTTTTTAAGTCTGATCATTTCATAGTGTTTCAGGAAAGTTTCATATTTGAATGATTGAAAGCAAGAAAATAGCAAGCTTTGTAAGGACAAAAGGAGTGATTAGCACTACTCAGATCTGCTGTAGACAGAACAATCTTGTATAAACTAAATCAATTTTTTCCCCCAGTTTCACAGCATCTGCACACTTCAAAAACACTTCATCACTCACTTCCATGTATGTTGTTGAGCAAAGACAAGTTATAACTGAAGCAAGACCTTGATGACAGCACTCTCATTCATTTTCCATATGAATAACAGTCACCAGTAGATACTAGATAATATGAAAAATGAAAATTGTACTTTGGACGTTTGGTTTTCCCCAGGGGTAGAACTGGATCTGGCGACTTGAATTACACACATAGACACACAAAATGCACATTCATCAATCTTGTAATAACATGGTTAAAATCAGACAAAAACACCACCTGGATTTTCTGTGGATTTTTTCTCAATTGTTTACGATCCCTTAACAATGTTCTGTCAAAGTCGAAAAGTCTACAATGAGAAAATTTGGCAGTTTCACACAAGACAAACCTGTGTTATGAGGAAGGTTGCTGTATTACTACATACCATCAGAGATGAAATCATTCTCTCTTTCCACAGTTTGTGGTAATCAATTCTCAGAGAGGCTAGGTACAAGCCTTAGCTGAACACAGAGTTGTCTTGGTATGAGACAATTTAAAGGAGAACACTCTGGAATTATCTGTATCCTTTTAAGGATTCCAACAATCCCTTTTCACCAATAAAGAATGATTACTAATAGATAAAAGTGAAAAAACAACACTTTATTAATAAATAGAACACTGATACATGATGTTTGTGTGTCTGAGACTTAACACATGACAGACCTCCATTGATCATCAGCCAAACAACATGTTTTATTTTTTGGGGCTTGATTTATAGGCAATTCAAAGCTCTTGGCTCTAGACAGCCATTGCTCTAATCCCCACACCTCCCAGACTCTGAACCAGTCAAATGCTCGTATTTTAGGTGAGTTGTTATATCTTGAGACCTCTGTCAGTTAGCCCAGAGGCTGGTATATGGAACTGGGCTGGGTTTCTTATTTATGACCAGATTAATGTTCAGTATGAATCAGCTTGTACTGAAACAGAACACCACCAGGAAAGGAAGTTAAAAAAATAAATAACTGCTAGATATCCAACTGCTAACCCACACAACCCCACTAAGACAATGAGAGACCAAAGTGTCAGGAACAAATGTTTGCAATATGAGGCCTGGAAGCAATGGGCCCTGGCTTGTAGGACAAAAGGGGTAAGATGGTGCCAAATCCCTCTTGGGAAGGCAGGAGCCTCACAGATCAGTTCCAGCAGCAGACAAAGGCCCAACAGCTCATCCAGCATCGACCTTCTCCCCACAGCAAGGCATGGCAGGGCAGCCATGGAAGGCAAAGCAGCTGGGCTGGAGAACTTGGGTGTTTCTGTCCCCAGCTTGGCGCAGTCGACTGTGACTGGGGCTGGGGGCCACTCCACTCTGCTGCTGACTGTCTGTGTAATAACCCCAGCTTCAAGAAGGCAGCTGCAGAATTTGTCCTTAAGGCAGCTCAAAGATAGCTACTCCAAGCTGAGGAAATAAACCAAAACAGAAAGGAAAGCCTTTGCCTGAACGAAGAACAAGCAGCCAGTGAAGCAAATACCACGGCAAGAAAAGCAACAAAGACTGAGATGGGGAAATTTTAAAAAACACCTCTGAGAAACAACAGTCACTTTTAAAATTTGAAAGGTTTATTAAACCTTTACAAAATACAACAAATGACTGAATAAGGAAAAATTACAGCACTGGGAACATGGGACTAAAGCACCATATGCTCATCTACAAAGCGGATGCTCTGCCTTTTGTATCCGTTGCCCCTCCCAAAATTTTGTCAGTCAGCTCCTTCTCTGCCTTCCACTGGTGGAGATCACTTTCTTATAACGTGATTGGAGGTCAGGTGTTGCCATGCCACGCCTCCTAGTAACAAGCCTGACCTTCCTCCAAATACCCTGACTACCAAGGCTGTCCAATGACGATAATACAAGGGGTAGAAGAAAGAGGACTATGGGGAGAACATACCACAATAACATAACTATATATTCATAAAACTTCTCTTAACACACACATAATATTTGTCTCCTAATTGTGAGAACCAACCATCACATTACTTATCTATAACACACCAACACATAGCAAACCATCCAGACTGCCCTCCCCACCACCATCACCACACACACACACACACACAGAGTCTCCAGCTGTAGGGTCTTAGAGATACAGTAACAATTTTTGGGCACAGATTGTTGTGGAATACAGTATCAATTTGAATCTCCCAAAACAACAGTGCAGAGCCCTGAAAATACATTTAATTACATGTTCCTGCTCATAGATTTGTCAATCAAGTTACAAACTGAAACTATCCATATGCCAGCCAACAGTCATCCACTTGGATTAACAGACAATTTCCACTTTGATTAGCAGACATTTTTTATTCCATTAGAAAGATGATGCTTTCAACAATTTCTTGCTTTTGGAGTTAGATGCTTGACTGGAACTTTATTTAAAAGACTCGTCCTGGGCAGTCTGAGCAGGATTTGCCCATTTTGGGTACCATTTGCTTTGTCACTTGTACCAGAAACAATGAGTTATGGCAGAAATAAGTGCATAGAACTGCTGCCATCTCCCAGACAACAAAGGTATTGCCTTTTTACAAAATACCACTTCAATGCAGTCTGCAAATTTAGTAACAGTAAGTAAGAGCCCTGGAAGAAAACAATCTTGTGCCTGATTGGTAAATGCCATGAAGAAGAAAGCTCCATTCAGGAAAGGTGCTGTGTTACTTAAGTTGTTGCAGGATGGATGTTTTATGGTCTAGACTGGATGCAGGGAAACAAAGCAGAGGTCTGCTCCAAGTGAAGGAAATTTCTCTGTTGGAAAGCTGCATAGGCCTGTTGACAATACCTCAAAGAGAAGGAAAAGCATCTTCTCTCTTTACTGTTCACAAGTGATAGCAGGACGGTGCAAAAAAGTATGGCAGAGCTAAGCTCCACAATCATAAGAGCTTGGAAAGACCTGGTCTACTAGCAATGAGTCAGGTCAAGAGGCATAAATCCTAGAAGAGATCTGATTGTATTGAGTTTTGCTCTGGAAACTACTCTCTGCTTTGAAGAGAGTATGCGCAATTTTGTGAAAATCATGTGGATTTCACAGATCATATTGGACCAAGCTACTGTTATAAACAGCATTAAATAAATTTGGATCAGGAATTCATAACATCAACTACAATAAAGTGATCGGAAAAGCCCTGCTAAATAGCTTAACATCAGCAACAACTACAAGTCAAAGCAGGGCAGCTGGGCTAGACACAACATAAATTTAATGCCAAATAATTTATACATCTTCCCACAGATATTTCACAGAATTTTTTCTTGCCAGTGGTAAGGACCTGTAATATAACTTCAATTACTCAGAAGATACACAGTGTCTTTTTTGCTGTGAATGAAACACCACTACTGAAGCTAGGCTCATCTTTGGTTCTGCTGCAAAAATAGTTCCCCAACCTTCACAATAATGGCAATATTAACACAATCGGCGTACTCTCCAGGCTTGTCAGGTGGAGTTCCTATGCTTGAGGAATAAGACAGACTTATGCCTGTTTCTTCAGACAAACAGGCTCGTTTATTGTCTCCAGCACCTTTTATAGCCCATTCAAGACTCCTGGGTCAAGACAGCTCATTGGTCTATCTCTATGCTCCCAGACTCTGAACCAATAAGATGCCTGCATCCTAGGAGAGCTCTCACTGGCTATGTCAGTCAGCTTCTGTCAGTCAACTTCTGTCAGTCAGTCCAGAGGCTGGTTCATGGAGATGAGCTGGGGTGCTGTGTTTGTTTTGATTCAGGATAAATTTTTGAGAGAACTCTTAAAGGGGCTCCTCTAGGAAAACAGATTCAATTGGCTCTTCTTTTCAACTGGTTCAGGAGAAAAATACTTTTTTGGAGAAAAGTGGAAGAAAGCCTGGTTATTAAACAATAAAACTTAAACAATAAAACATTTTGCTGCTCCAAAAGAGATGACAAACTCAGAAAGTTCTTTCTCCAGGTTACAGCTTAGCTCAGTCAGTCTTTTATCGGTTTTTCCAGTGTTGGAAATGCCGCAGCCCAGGCCCAGCCTGGTGGGCTACAGGTGCAAGTTTGTCAGTGTTTTTCTGGATGTTTAGTCTACAGCAGGTTTAAACAGGTCTTAAGAAAAGGAAAAAAAAAAAACCCTACAGTCTAGGGAACTTCTTTGCTTCAGATAGGGAGAGCTTTGTCCCACTGTTTGTTCATCTGCAGACAACACAGTCCAGGAGAAGGAATGTGGAGGACTGAGTGCAGTGTTTGAAAACAAACTGCACACTTCTTCTCTCCTTTTACTCTCTGGAACAAGTCTTAAAGATGAAAAACTTATTATTTAGCATAAACAGAACAAGACGATTGGGGATAAAAGCATAATATAGTCAACCTAGGACATACTACTCTTTATATCATCATCTTACTACTAAAACTAATATATATTCTAACTCTATAAACATGTACATTATATATCCAATATATAGCTATACACAGACAATGGTAGTAACATTCAGCAAACAGTGATATTTATACATAGTTCTCACTTAACAATTAGATTTTTTTGAGGTACACATTGTGCTCTTCTATTTTTTTGCATTATCTACCATGTCCAACTTGGTCTTTGAGCAAAAACAACTCCACTAATGGGTTTGTTTGTACTCGAGTTTGTTTGAACTCTAAATTGTTTTTTTAACAAGCTTTTGACATGTACCACTGGGACTTTGTCTCTATCTACTTTATGCAAAGGCTCAGATTGGGTAGGGTTCACTTGGTTAGTAGAGCTTCGGGTGTTAACTAACTAGGTGGCTTTTGCCCGATGTTGCTTTCAACTTTTGAAAGATCCCTCAGCTAATGTTTTCAAGGTGGTTTTTTAACAGTCCATTGTACCTCTCTAATTTGTTTGCAGCTGGTGCATGGTAGGCGATATGGTACACTTAATGCTATGTTCCCTAGCCCAGGTGTTGACAAGGCTGTTTTTGAAATGAGTTTTGCTGTTTGACTCAATTTTTTTAAGGGTACCATGTCTTCACAGGACTTCCTTTTCAAGGTCTAGGATGGTGTTACAGGCTGTAGCATGAGGCACAGGGTAGGTTTTTAACTATTTTGAGGTGGCTTTTATTATGGTCAGCACCATAGCCCTTGTCTTGGCGTGTCTGGGGTGGTGTGATGTAGTTAATTTGCTAGGCTTCTTTATACCTGTACTTGGATTATTTCTCGCCATTCTATGGAGGCTTCACTCGCTTGGCTTGCTTGATGGCAGCATACATTTTAGAGTTGTGCATAACTTGAGAAATATTGTCTATAGTTAAATCTGCTCTTTGGTCTTGTGTTTACTTATACGTGGCATCTCTACTCTGATGACTTGAGGTATTATGGGCTTATTGAGCTAGGAATAGCTTTTCTTTGTGTTGTTAATTTAAGTCTATTTTTGACACTTGTATTTTTGCAGCCTAGTCTACCTGCTTATTGTTTTGGTCCTCTTTATTGGCTTTACTATTGGGGATATGGGCATTTACATGGCAGATTTTTACAGGTAGCCTCCCTACCTTGGTAGAGATGTTTTTTCACTCATCAGCAGCTTAAATTGGTTTTCTTTTATGCTGCTAATTAGCTTCTTTCTACTTTCCTAGCTATCTTCACAGAGCATTGGCTATCATTTATGAATTAATGTAGAGGTAGAGTTTTGGCTACTTTTTTTAGCAATGTCTAGGGCCAGTTTTGAGTTTAGTAAGTTGGTTTGATTTACTTTTTCTTTTAGTGGCTTTTGCAATTTGTCGTGTGGGGCTCTATATGGCTGCTTTCTACTTTCATTTCATTCTCACAATGCGGCAAGAACTATTAGTAAAAAGAGTGTATTGTGTTTCTTTCGCTGGCAGTTGGTTATGTGGTGGCATTTTTTCTTCTTCATTAGCGAGACTAAAGTTTTCACTCTTCAGCTAGTTTGTAATTATTTCTAGAATCCCAGGGAAATTTAGTTTTCTAATACAGGCATGCTGTGTGATGAGAGCAATCTATTTTCTCCATGTAGCACTGGTGGCATGGTGGGTAGAAGGAATTTTTGCTTTGAACATCTACCCTAGTACTGGTAGTCAGGGTGCCAGGAGCAGTTGTGCTTTAGTGCTTATTATTTCTGAGGCGGCTAGAGACTTTTTTATAGGTTGCTAAAATTTCTTTTTTTTGTTGGAGTATAGTTGGCTTCAGACTTCTTGTAGCTTTGGCTCTAAAATCTTAGTGGTTGGCCTTGAGTCTCCCCGTGCATCTTTGTCAAAGGCTTCAGGATAAACTATGGTTTTTGGCTGCAGAATAGAGCACTTTCTTCACATCTGGTCCTGTCTTGCCTGGGCTAAGGGCTACTGCATGAGCAATTTCTTGCTTAATTTGGGCAAAGCCTTGTTGCTGCTCAGGGCCTCAGTGGAAAATGGGGGTTTTTTATGGGTGGCTATGTAGAGAGGGCTTACAATTTGACTGTATTAAGGAATATGCATTTTCTAAAAACTTAGGGCACTTAGGAATGCTTGTGGGGTTTTTTTGTTGGATGGTGGAGACATTGCTGTGATTTCTTTGATGACATTGATGGGAATTTGATGCCATTCATCATGTTCCTTCACTTTTAGAAACTGGATTTCTTGAGCAGGTTCTTTGACTTTGCTCTTCTTGATGGTGAAGCTGGATTTTAGGAGAATTTGGATGATTTTCTCTTCTTTTTTCAAACACTTATGCTGCTGTCTTTCTCTACACAATGATGTCATGAATATATTGTAGATGTTTTGGAGCTTCACTTTTTTCTAGTGCACTCTGGATCAGTTCATGGCAGATAGTAGGTATGACAGTGTTCACAGGGGTCTTAGGATGAGGGAAGAGACAAGAATGTTGACTCCATGTTTCAGAAGGCTTGATTTATTATTTTATTATATATATTATATTAAAACTATACTAAAAGAAGAAGAAAGGATTTCATCAGAAGGCTAGCTAAGAATAGAAAAAGAATGAAATAATAACAAAAGCTTGTGTCTCAGACAGAGAGTCCAAGCCAGCTGACTGTGATCGGCCATTAATTAGAAGCAACCACATGAGGCCAATCACACATCCACCTGTTGCATTCCACAGCAGCAGATAATCATTGTATACATTTTGTTCCTGAGGCCTCTCAGCTTCTCAGGAGAAAAAATCCTAAGGAAAGGATTTTTAATAAAAAGTGTCTGTGACAAGTAGGACTATGCTTCTACTTTTGGTGCAGTCGGTTTTAGGTGTATTGCACGCCTGTCCAGGTGAAGGCAAACTGAGGCTTGCATTTTGCTGAGGAATGGAGAAAAAATGTGTTAGCAATGTCAATAGTGGCGTACCACTTTGTTGTTTTGGACTCTAGCTCATACTGGAGTTCCAGCATGTCTGGCATAGCAGTGCTTAGCAGTGGAGTCACTTTATTTAATGCACAGTAGTTTACAGTCAATCTTTATTCTCTTTTAGATTTACACACAGGTCAAAGAGGACTGTTGAAGGGTTAGTGGGTTTAGCTGATTACTCTTTGGTTTTCTAGCTCACGGATTATTTTGTGGATGGGAATCATCGTTCGGTACTGTTGGCCGTGCACTGTCGAGCTGGCAATCGGTACTCGTTGCTTTTTTACTTTCAGGAGTCCTATCGTAGAGAGGTTTTTGATAGTCTAGGCAAGGTGTTTAATTGCTTGATGTTTTCCGTTTTTACAGCAGTCATTCTCAATGTTTATTTGAGTCTCTTTGGGTTTTTGAAATACTTACTTTGGAGGAAGCCTATGCTTAAAATACATGGGGCTTCTGGGCCAGTCACAATAGAGTGTTTCTTCTACTTATTTCTAGTCAGGGTCAATCTCAGCTTTCACCAAAGTAAAATTTCGTGATCTCCCTGTCACACCAGCAATAGAAACAGATTTTGCTTTTATATGTCTTGATGGGATTAATGTGCACTGCACACTAGTGTTGACTAAAGCTTTATATTCTTGTGGTTTGGATGTGCCAGGCCAATGAATATACACAGTCTAAAAAACAGGGTTTTCTCTAGCTTCTACCTGGCAAGAGGCAGGGCCCCTCTAAGCCTGGTTATCTTTCTTTCTTTGGGCATATATCTTGGAGGTTCCTTTAAGGGGATTGAAAATATCATCATCATCATCTGGCAGTTTGGTTATGGGCTACTGGAGCTGCTTCCCTTTTGGAGCTTCTTCTCTGAGTCTTCAGTTCACGTACTCATTGTGCCAGAGCAGCAGTAGATTTTTCATCTTATTATGTTTTTTTTTGCAATTGCGCAGGAAGGACCACAGCTCAGCTCGTGGGGTGTACCTTCTCTCCTCATACAGGGAACGTTTGCATTGGGTACCAGAACTTCTGATTTGTACTGCTGAGATTTGGAGAAAGCTTTCTTTAATCTCCTTTTTTAGTTTTTTGTGATTGTCTTTTATCTTGTCTTTTCATTTCTGCAGATGTGTTCTTACCGCTGCAATTCTGGCATGTGTTGGGCTATGTACAACATCTGCATATGCTCAGAACTTCTTTGCTATATTAAGCACAGTTTTCTTATTATTGTCATCCCACTTCATTATTGCTAAAGCAGAAGCGTATTTTTATGGCCTAAGTCGTACAAGTTTTCACTACATCACAGATGTACATGGTACTAGGTCTGGATTTACAGTGTTTACATCATCTAAGAAGACAAACTCCACTACTGCCATTTCCTTTAAGCATTGAATCCCTTGTTTTATGGTTTTCTGCTAGGTTTGCTGCATATAGAGATCATTTGCACACAGGTGTCTTTGTGCTACACTTCTCAGGACCCGTGCCCAGAGACTGTGAGGGTTAGCTGCTTTCTTCTTTTTTTGTTCAATGACAGGATCATGTGACAGGAATCTTAAATGCTTCGCTTCGCTACCATCTAAAACTGTAGCTTTGCCTGCAGCATCCCAAAGACGGACTAACCAACTTGTTATGGATTCATCAGGTCTTCGAGTGTAATCCTTTCTGTGGTGACAATGGTCCTTCAGGGAATAGGACTCAATAGTGGCTTTTGATGTTGTGTCAGTTGTGCTAACTTTGGCTTTTGTATCAGTAATTGGTGTTGAGGGTCCTTCCCCTGGATCATCATCATCTGTCACTGGTCGATTGGTTTTGCTCGTGTGCTTTTTTTCCTGTGGCAACTGCCAGTGGCTTAGGCTCACTGTCTGGTTTAGCTGCTGGCTTAGGCTCACTGTCTGGTGTAGCTACAGCTTGAGTAGCTGGGGTGTTGGCTGCAGCCTGAGTGACCGGGGCAGCTGCTGGCTTATCTCCCTGCCCCCCTGCCTCTGTCTGCTGCCCTACAGTATCTAGCAGTGTGCAATAAGCATAGGCCAGGGCCCAGCTTATTGCAACGAGCCTTTTCTCTTTAGAGTCATCATGGCACTTCTCTTTCAAGTATTTCCTCATCTTAGCTGAGTTCTGAATTTGTTTACATGGAAAATCCCAGTTTACAGCATCAGAACATTCTTTCAGGGTTTGGACTATATTTTCCCATTTTCCACACTACTCAGGATTTTCCATGTCTGGGTCTACTTCTGGGGCAGGGGTCTCATCAGCTCCTAGACATCTCAGCCCTCATTCTAGAGAAGCTGCAGACCATATGGAGGAAGCTTACCAGATTAAATACTAGAAAGATGGTCTTTTTAACATTCAGAGGAAACTGAACATTCTCAAAAAGTGACATAACTGATTCAAAGGAGAAGAAGGGAAGGGAAGGGAAGGGAAGGGAAGGGAAGGGAAGGGAAGGGAAGGG
>VZSJ01000604.1:56381-66707 GCA_013398405.1 Pheucticus melanocephalus | reverse complement strand
AAGGAAAGGAAAGGAAAGGAAAGGAAAGGAAAGGAAAGGAAAGGAAAGGAAAGGAAAGGAAAGGAAAGGAAAGGAAAGGAAAGGAAAGGAAAGGAAAGGAAAGGAAAGGAAAGGCTCATTTCCTGCTCCTCCTCTAACAAACTGGGTGCAATTACTAATAAATTCCTAAAACATACTATTGGAACTGGGACGCAGGGTAGGATGAAGAAACCATAAACCACAAACCACATATATCGTAAACAGACTCCAGTATCTTTGTAAACACCCTATAAATTATTATCACCAAGCCCAGCACAATAGCTATTCCAATCCGTGCCCCTCTACTGTAAAATTTATGTGTTGGGGTCAATAATCCTAGTGACCAGAAATGTACTGAAACCTCAGAAAGGTCTAGAGACCAGAACCACATGAAGGCTTCCACCCCAAGAGACATTACAAATTCAAGCAATATAACTACTGACTGCTTTAACCCGTTACAGAGAGAGCACAACCAACATGCAATCAATAAAGGTTTTTTCCACTTTCTCGGGCCACACGTTGGGTGCCACTAGGTGTATTTGTCCTGGTTCAGGGCGAATTTTGGAGAGAAGTCTTAAAGGGGCTCCTCTAGGAAAGCAGATTCAATTGGCCTTTCTTCTCAACTGGTTCAGGAGAAAAATACTTTTTTTGGAGGAAAGTAGAAAAAACCTGGTTATTAAACAATAAAACCTAAACGATATTAAACAATAAAACCCCTTGCTGCTCCAAGAGAGATGACAAACTCAGAAAGTCCCCTCCCTGAGTTGCAGCTCAGCTCACTCAGACTTTTGTCCATTTTTCCGGTGTTGGGAATGCCACGGCCCAGGCTCAGGCCCAGTGGGCTGCAGGTACGAGTTGCTGGTGCTCTTCTGGATGTTTAGTCTGGAGCAGGTTTAAACAGGTCTAAAGAAAAGGAAAAAAAAAATCACAGTCTAGAGAACTTCTTTGCTTCAGATAGCTAAAACTAACTAAAATAAAGGAGAGCTTTTCCCGCTGTTTGTTCATTGGCAGACAACACAGGAGAAGGAATGTGGAGGAGTGAGTGCAGTGTCTGAAAACAAACTGCGCACTTCTTCTCTTCCCCCTTCACTCTCTGGAACAAGTCTTAAAGGTGCAAAACTTATTATTCAGCATAAACAGAACAAGACGATTGGGGATAAAAGCATCATATAGTCAACCCAGGACAGGTGCTTATTATAAATTGGTTGGTACTAATGCCACACAGACTTAGCATTTTTATTTCAAAAATAAAGTAAGGCTGCCATGAGATAGTTTTCTACTCTGTTTCTGCTGACTATGTTTTAACTGATGGCAAGCATCATATTGATCATTAGTCTCTCTTTCCCTCTCTGTTTACAATAGCCAACCTCTACTCAATACCATTTAGAAGAGTGCTCACTCACATCTTCATTGCTAGGTCTAGTTCTGAGAGACACAGATATCCTGGAGTGAGGCCAGTAGATAGCTACAAATGAGTAGGGCTTGGAGCATCAGACATGTAAGGAGAGAATAGGAAAAGCTAGAGAAAAGGAGGCTTAGGGGTATCAGTGAGGATATAGAAGAAGGACAGGACAGAGCACCGTCAGTAAGGAAGGAGCCAGACACTTCTCAGAGTTGCCCAGTGAATGGGCAAGATGACCATAAATTGAAGTCCAGTAAATTCTATATTAAACAGGAAATGGTAAAAAAAAAAGTTCATGGCTGACGGAAGTCTAGAACAGGTTGCCCAGTGGAGCTGTGGAATATCCATCCTTGGAGAGAGACAATACCCAACTGGACACTGCCATGAAAACCTCTACTCAAATGACCTTGCTTAGAGGGAGGAGGTTGGGCTAAATGGTCTCCTGAGCTGCCTTCCAGCCTCACCTGTTCTGTGATTCCTGTTGTAATCAGTGACGAGTTAAAACTCCCATGTTTTACCACCTTCTCCTTTCAGGAGCCTTAGCTCCCATGGTGAATGACTATGCCTTTTTCCATCAGTATGTAATGACAAAAAAGTAAAATACTTTCTTTAAAGTCCATTCCATACTCCCACCTTAACAGTCAAATTTGCCTAATAAATGTTGCTGGTCTATGATTTTGGGCTTTTCTTTTCCTTCAAGAAGAATAACATTCTTTGTAATGTATTTTCTCAAAGAAACAGAGCAAAACAGCAATACAGCATGGTCTCACAAGCAGACTGAAAATAGATTTCTATAAAGTAGAGAGTTTCTTAATGGTCCATGTGTAATACCTTATAAAAAATAATGAACCAGGTAATCTGCATCATGCAAGTGCCTTGCACACAATAGTAATTTTCAGTTTTTTATACAGCAGCAATCTAGAGATTGCTGAAAACTTCTGTGACACTGCTGGGTGGGAAGAACCAGCTCTTCTAGAGCTGAAAAAAAAAAAAAAAAAAAAGTTATACTAATTCCATTTTCGTTCTGCTGTCTTTTTCACATGGCCCTTTTTTCCATTAATCTCTCATTCTATTTCTGCAATGAGGTAATAGAAAACCTACATTATTCTTAGATATTAGATAACTTCTGGAGTCTTATTACTGACCATTCTAATGCCCTAAATACATATCCACATCCAAGCTAGCAGTCTCACCTGGGCTGCAAAAAAACAAGCAAAAAACATAAACCAAAAAAACCCAAAGGGAGGTGTAAGAGAAGAGTTTTCTGGAATTCATTAGGACCTTGTTCGCCTAAGCTAAAAAAAAAGTCAGTAGGGCACTGTTTTTCATTTCTTCAGGAAAATTCTCCTCAGTTCCTTCCCTTTCTCCTAATTCCTGGGAGATTTGCCTCCCCCAGACAGGCCCCTCAAATGGATTCCTGTTCACTTGTTTCTAACATCTGCTAGCTATTTGAAACTGCATCTGTTCATTCTAGTTCACTGGAAAAGGTCTGTTTTTCCAGCATGAAGTGATGCAAGGCAGAGTTACTGTATCTGAGTTAAGGCTTTAATGCACTTAGCTAAGATACGTAAATGGATTGCAGAAAGAACAAAAATAATATATTCTATGACATCTGCTGGCTGCCCTCATCAGCCAACTCATGATAAGCAGTCATTGCAAACATGTTTACTTTCCTCTTGTCTTCCTGCAAACATTTACCCATTCTGTATTTCTGCTCTATTGCTTTCTGATGGAGCACCATCACCTTTAAGTGAATTGCTGCTCATCAGTTTGCAAAGATATACCTGGAAATCTTTAAATGTTTTATATTCTGATTTTGCATAACCTCCACATGTGCCAAAGCTGAAACTTTGCTGGTTTTAGAGACATTAGCTTTAAAAATGAGCAGATTTTGAAAAGCTCTTCATTGTTGCATACTAAGCCATGCAATATTTTGTGCTATTTAAAATATTCTACCAAAAGAAGACTTTAAAAAAATACTTAGAAAGATCATTTACATCATTACTCTTTGGCCATGCTGAAAACAAAAGTGAGCTGACCCTCTCAAAAAATTCAAACTTTAAATATCCAGACAGAGTCCACCATACCTGTAAGCCACAAATACACCCAGGTACTTAGAGCAATATGTTTCAGTGAAAATGTTTTTAGGAGGAAAAAAAAACCATGAGTTTAAGTTGTCCCACCTGCCACTGTTAGTGACTGTTTGAAACACACTGTCCATCACTTCTTCAAAAGTTTGTGCCAATATACAATTGCAAGTTTCCTCCCTCAACCTGTAAAATATTTACGTTTTATCCCTCTCTGGATTTGACTAATTTGCTGCACTTTAGGTCAGGGATTTTTAAAAGCAAGCCACTCATAGCCCATGTGGAACTTGCTTGTGGTCTCCAATGTCCTCCATTCTCATGATTTGAACTGTTTGCTATTTGTGTTTAGTAGAGGACCAGCTTTATCTCTTTTTCATTAAAATTGATTTTGCTCTTCTTTAGCTATGGCCAGTTTTGAAAAAATTACAATATTTGCCCCAAGGAGGAGCTTCTACAATATATTGCCAAGTTGTTGGTCCTGGACTAGGCAGAGATTGAAGGCTTTAGAGCAATCCAAGGCCCATTCCATGACTTTTCAATGCTCTTCTGCAATGATATCTTTTCTGTTTAACTTTGTCACTAACAGATTTAATTTTTGTACTTCTTGCAGTGTTTCTCCTATAGAAATGCATTTCTTATAAAAATCATTAACAAACAATTCTGAATGGCTTTCTCTTTCCTGGTTCTTTGCCATCACTTCCTGCTCCTTGCAAAGACTTGTAATACATTTCTATATTTCCTTTCTCATGGGACACCATACAAATCTAAGTGACATCCAGACAAATGTGAGCTTCGTTCAAGCAAAATGGAAGTGCCAGTGTATTCTGGAACCGCCTCACTTTCATAATCCAGACTACGTTTGCACCTCTATTTCACATTAATGTGTCATTCTGCTATCACATCCCCCAAATTCCACCTTGGCTGCACAAAGCCATGACCAACCCAGTTCTCATTGTGGCAGCAGCAGTTAATGGGTTACTGATATTACTCATACATATATATGCAGACTACGTTTATCTGCCATATCAATCAACGTGCTTTGTAAGTATGAAGAAAATTTGTCTTGTAAGATGAAATTTATAAAATAAGGGCTACATCTCACACTTTTACTTCCTTTCCAAACCCTCCCACCCAAATACACTCTAATCCAGGAAAAGTCAGCTTTTGTTTTTCAAAATGAACTGTTTGTTTGTTGCCAAGGTAAATGTTAATCATCAGCACTTCATTCATGGGTCTGTTTACCATCTAAACAGGCAATACCATCTAAACAGGCAATGACTTCAAACCATGGCCAAAGGAAATTAGATTTCTAAAAATTAGGATGCGTGTTTTAGCATCTAAATTAAGCTGTTAGGTCACAAGAAAAATCTTGGCCAGAGAGAGAATCTGGATCTACATGAGAGTTTCAGAGAGCATCAGTGTATGTCAGGAAATATGCATCCCTTAACAGGACCACACTACTGTCAACACTCCATCTAGTAAGAAGGGTTTTTTTGAAGAATGACCTTGCATCTCTTTAATAATAGCTGTACCATACAATGAGGAAGAAAGGGGAGCACGTATCTCAGAGGTGGCAGTGCAAGTGGAAGAGTGCAGTTTTCCTTTATGAAATCCAAGCATGGGCATCACTTTCCGTAGGCTAAAAGCCAGGAACACAAGATCAGATTTCTTCTTGCATTTCTCTCTGTAACTAAGGGTGAGCTGGGACCAAGTGACAGGAATGTCATTCCACTTCCACAGCTGCAGCAATGCCCCAAAGCAGAGCCGTTCTTGCTGCCTAGGTCAATACACCCGTAATCAGCAGATATGCAGAAAAGAGAAAGAGAGGAATATGAGTTGAGGAAAACAGTCTCAGGAGAACTGGTGGCAGAATGAGCGATAGGATCAAAGGCTGAGCTGAAAAATCTTCCTGCAAGATCAGATGCCACTGAAACCCCTGAAGCAAAATTTAAAAAGGGAACTTCCCTCTCAAGAGAAATCAGCATCCTGAGCATTGAATAAAAAACTTTCCTGATTATTGTTTCTTTTGCCCTCGCCAAACTGTGAGAATGACCTGTAACAATCTTAAATAATGTTACTTCTTTTTCCTCATGACCAGGCTTATCATTCCAACTCTTGGCCTCCACAAATCTATTGTCCTTGATGTGTCTTGGCCTCTGGAACACTGCAACCTTTGCCAATAAGCCAATAAGAATTACAGAAAAAAGAACATAGCCTGTTTCTGAAGCAATACTTAAGAAGGGAAGATAAGACACTTCATTTGAGGTCATTTTGGCATTTGCTTTTCTTATAATAGCAACATTTTTTCTCTCAGTATCTCCCATCAAACATTAATAACTCTAACCAAAAATCACAACAAAACACCCTTAAAGAAGAAGTCAGGTAGATTCAAAATGCTGCACATTTAATCAGCAGAGATAAGTGTGAAAAACCATTGCTGGAGCACAGATGGTTTATGCTGCAACTCAGATATGGATGATTATGAGATATTTACAGCCACAGCAATATTTGGACTGTAACTCGGTGGGGTAGGATTGTTTTTTACGTCTTTACTTCCAATGAAAGTTGCTAGCTGTAGAACTGGAGTCAGTTTCATGGCGGGGGGAGTGGTTTATGACTCATTCAATGAAGATACGTGTGGTAGTGTTCAGGAGGGTTTCCAGGATGAGAGAGAGACGAGAGCCTTGACTCCATCAGAAGGCTTGATTTATTTTCTTATTATATATATATATTACATTATATTAAAAAGAGAAGGAAGGAAGGAGAGAAGGTTTCTCCCAAGGCTGCTAAGCTGAGACGAGACAAGAAAGGAATGATAACAAAGGAGCTCTCTCTGACTCTGTCCTCGAGAGCTCAGTCCTTGATTGGCCATTAATGATAAACATACAAGATGGGCCAATCGCAGATGCACCTGTTACATTCCACAGCAGCAGATAATCATGGTTTACATTTGTCGCTGAAACTGCAGCTCTCAGAAATCCTAAGAAAGGATTTCTCATGAAAGATGTCTGCGACAGATACGGATGACACTAGTTTTCCCTCCTTCTCTCTCATACTTCTTTATCCACTGCCTCACTTCATGACTCATTTAACATCAAGCACAAATATAATAAGAAATATAGTTGTGTTTCATAGCTGCCTTTAATGACATTAGAAAATGGGAAAAATCTGGACTACTAATTAGATTATTTATGTGGTTATACAGAAATTGTGCCCAAATTTCAGTGCTTGCTACATTTGTAATAGTATGACTTGTAAAAAGAAGTTCAGCTCCAGATTAGGCATAAAAACAGTTGTTGCATAAAACCATGTTTTATTCATGGAGAAAGCACCAGTATTCTATTCCTTCCATGCTCAGTTTTTCAAAGCTTAATTAGCATTGTTGGCTCTAAGGAAAATGGTAAAAAGCACTATCTTGAAAGAAACCTTATTTTTAGGTCTGGTGATGATTGATTTACTTTTGTGAACCTGCCATTTATACTGGCTTGTAGGGCCCTGCATGAACCTGTCATGAGCCTTCATAGACAGACTTGTCCCTAAAGCACCATATAGGAAGATTCAAAAGAGGGGTATAAGAGTACAAGGGGTCAGAACACACTGTTCCCTTAGGCTGTTTCCTACAGAACTGCTCCAACCCACGTCGGGAGAATGCAGCCCAAACTCATTTAAGGCACTTGAGCACGTACCCAGCTTCTGGTTTTGCAGCATCTGCTCCTTTTAACACAATGCAGGAGGTCAGCATGACTGAGCAGCAGAACCTTTAAATCCAACCAAGAACAGGAGACATCAAAAGACAGTAAGTTAAAAATTACAGAAAATGAAAGGCAGTGGTAGGTATGCCCATAATGCAGTAAAGCAAGCAAAAAAAAAAAAAGCTGTGAAACTTTTAAACAACCTGTCTCTTTAAACAACCTGTCAGGTTTTGGTCAAACACTAAAAGCCAAGGATGTACCTCTAAACTCCTAATGGAAAAAAATCAGTCACCTATTTGTTCTCCAAAACAAATTTGAACTTAAACCATGACTGAGGAACTTTCACAATTTGCTTTCTGGGCTACTATTTCAAGCCAAACTGCATATGCAAAGAAGCAACCCTTTGCCTGCTTTAGCATCTACACTTCCTAGAAAGTTTCATTTCCCCACAGGATGTCCCACACCGCTGTTGCTCACAGCAAAGAATGGAAAGTCTCAGCTCAAAACCACAGGAACACACAGCCATGCTTTCTTTAATGGTGGGCTATGACACAAACAAAAATTGTTGCCATGAAATGGCTCTTCAGAATGCATTTACTACACTGCACACTTCATTTCTCTCTATTATAGAAATATTCTTTAGCCAACCAACCTCTAAGTGTCTTGTTTGCTTGAATCGCTGACAACCAGAGTCAACTTGCATTAATGTTCACCCTGGTTTTTTTTCACAGCCTACCCTTTCCACACCATTTCTGCTCTTGCAATTAATCTTGCAAGATTAATTCCATGAAATTATCAATGATATTTATAATGTTTAAACAAGAAAGAAAAAGTGCCTTGATGCTCTGTGTCTGTATTTTTGCAGCTTCAATGGAAAATCTACAACAGGCTTTGTTTGCTAATTACTTTAATTTGCAGCTTGGAGAGAAGAAGGGTTAGCACCTATCAGACAACCTTTACTCTAAAGATGAAAAGAATCACATGGGAATCAGAGCATCAGGCCCTAGATGAATGGTTTTCCTGCTTTTTATGAATCAGAGAACAGTTCATCCATAAATTCCATTTCCAGAACATAAGGAACAGATGCATGTCCCAGGCTCTACCTGCAAAGGAAAACATTGGCTCACTGTCACTGCCCCTTGCTTGCTTTTGAAAAGTAGTTTACACCAGAAATAGCTTCAAAATGCAAAGCAAACAATTATTTTCTAGGACCCTCTTCTTTCAGTGACTTGTGCTGCCTGTGTTTCCCATGCTATTTGATTTCTGTATGCTATCATCTAGGGATCTATGTGGTCTTATTATTCTATTTGGCAGGTGTTATTGATAATAAATATATTATTATATAATAATATAAATATAAAACTAAACTATAGCTATAACTATAACTGTAACTATAACTATAAATATAATAATTTATATAAATGTATTATTATATTTGGCATATATATTATTATTCCTGTTAAACTATATATTATTCCTATACTATATATTATTCCTATTATAATATATATTATAATACAATTATAATTGTATTATTGTGTATTATTATATTATAATAATTTATAGAAATGTATTCTTATATTCAGCATATAATATATGTTATTGTTCCTGCTAAACTTGCAAAGCCTCAAGTCTCCAGGCAACTGTTGTTAACGAGTCACATAGTGCCCATAGCTCAGTTTTAGCTAATTAACAATTTCAATGGAGTGAGAAACTAGATTATTCATTGGTGCTAAGGCAAGAATAACTGGACTTTACTAATGAATATTAACAAGGTGTCTGCTGCTTGCTTACCAGCCAATGCGATGGGGTTCTTTTTCATATTAACAGCTAAATATTCACAGAAATATGCTGAATGTGTTCACTGTAAGTTAACAGGGCACCTTCAATGTCTCTCAAGTTATACGCCAGGTGCTCCAGCCCACCCCAAGGCACAGAGAGAGAGCAGAATGGACAACACTCCTCCTCTACTGTATCCCTCACCCACCTCACCCTCATTCAGCTCCAGGCTGCATGGTGGGCATTGATAATTTGCGGGCTCTAGACATATGTAGAGACCCCAAGTAATGAGGTGCAGCACAAATATCTCTCACTATAAATCAAACAAAAGAAGTAATTAAAACCAATCTAGCAAACTAAGCATGAAGTGAATGCAGAACTGTTCCATCAGAGGAAACCCTGCTGCAACTTGGATTTTTTTTCCCACTTTCTTTTAAATCCATAATCCTGAGGTGCAAATATAACCTTGCCAGAGACAGTGAGGGGAGAGGCAGCAGAGTTTAGAGTATGAGGCCCCCTCACACACAACAGGAAGATGGGAATAGTCTAGTACTTTATTGAAAAAAATACCAGTACTTCTGTTTTCAGTACATCAGAGAAGAGAAAATAAGTGCATCTCTTTTTTTTCATTTCACCTTTTTAAAAGTAGTCAATAGTTTAAATTTAGGATAAGAAGCAAAGAGAAAGAAAAGGACAAAAATTCAAAGCACATGCTGCTTTTGGACAGATGTTATTCCAAGTAAATGCTATAGCTGTGCATTAGATCATGCACTGCCTTCTCAATGCAATACTTGTGTAGCAATTTAAGCTGGCCAGCAGAATACTTCGCTCTGTTACTAGATCTACTGGACTCTTTCCTTCTCTCTGCTTTTCCAGTTCCTGAAAAACCCAATAGAAGATACCAGCGAGGAGCTCAGGTGCCTTACATCTGGTCTCTTTCCCAGCCAGGAGCACAAACCCAGGCACTGCCAGTCGCTGAGCTGCTGCAGAGCTCAGTCTCCTCTGCCACCCGGTGGCTTTGTGCCTATCCTGCAACCTGACCACGGCTCCTCCTCCAGGTAAAACTCGGCAGAGTTATTAACATATTTTCTCTGGACACAAAAGTCAACTCAGTGGAGCACAATGACAGCAGAAAGCCAAAACCTCGTATTCTCGTATCACAAGAAGCACTTCTGAAGGGTTTCTGATGTTCTTCACCCAAAACAAAGCTTTCCTCAAAACCCATCAAGTGATGAGCTCCACCTCATAATCAATATAAAAATCAAGTTAAAGTCTGAGGTTATAAGAATAGCTTTGAGCATAAGCACCAAGACTCTTCCTGTTGTACTGCACTCAGTAGTGGTAGTTT
>VZSJ01000604.1:22059-56281 GCA_013398405.1 Pheucticus melanocephalus | reverse complement strand
CCCCCTCCACCTTACTTCCCTGGTGGTCTGTCCCACAGGTGACCCCTCCCCAATGTAATCCCATTGGCTTCGGTCCTCCTGTCCTGCCCCTCATCACCATAAAACCCCCTGGAGGGAAAGATTCACCCTCTTTGCTTCCTGGGAGGACAGGGTTCAGGTGGGTACCTTCTCAATAAACGTCTCTCCCCGAGGAAAGGAGCGCCTTCCGTCTCTTATCTCGTTCAGTACTATCCGTGTAGGCTGGGTCCGGACCCTTATGAGCCCAAAGAACACGGGTGGTACATCTTCCCTATCACCACTATGTGGTTTTTCAATAGTGGCAAGCTACAGGAATACTTAACATTTGGGTTTGATGTTGGTGTTGTCTCAAGGGGTTTTTGTGGTTTGTTTGGCTTTTTGTTGGGTTTGGGTTTTAGGTTTTTTTCCATGAGAAATACTGGAAGGTATTGCTTGCATCCAAAAGTGACTTGCAGTTGTCAGATTCTTGAGCTTTTGGTTTTCTTCCCTACAAGAAAATTGCCAACAAGTAAATAAAGGCTTTGTCCCAGGCTTAACTTGTACTACATCCTGGCTGTCTGAAGTAAGGTTCTACAGACATATACCATATCAGTTTTGGTTTTATTTGATTGTGTTTTAATCTCTTGGACATCTCTCAGATCACAATGCCTCTAATATCAGGAAAGTGCATTTGCAAGTAGAAAAATTACAGCTGTAAATAACCAATTGTTAGCACCACCAGTACCAATGACCCTGATTTATGTAGTTTGTTTGAGAAACATTCCTTGTGGCAGAAAACAGTAATCTGGCCTGTATTTAATGCATATATTTTGGGAGCTTTAAACTCGCCATATAAAGATTCCTTTTTAAGTTCCATCCCTTCTATCTCCCCTTCCAAATGAAACCCATAATTCCTGAAAGGCTCTCAATAAAGCCTTGTATTCTTGACCTTCCATATTATAATTCTGAATGTTTTATGCTAATGAAGTAGCTTCATTCATACAGATATAAACACACTTTAGTAGACCTAGACGGCCCTTGAAAATGGAAGTCAGGAAAAAGGTTCCACTCTAAATTAGTATGTTGCAAATTGTCAATAAGATTAAAATGCATGTGTTGTGCTGAAAATTACCTTACTGCTTCATGAATGAGGAGTCAATCTACCTAAACCTTAAGGATAGCAAAGAGATGGGAGAAACGAAGGCCCAGCAATTTTGTTGAACACAATCTACCCTGGCTCTTGAATCTGCAAGTAACATGAACTGCTACAATGCACAAAGAATGAGGCAGAGCTGGCACATAGAATTGTCTGCCACCATCTAATCCATATGCATATCCCAAGTCAGAAAGAAATATCACTAGATATTGGTGAATTTTGTAACTGTATAAAACAGCTGCTTTTCTACTGCAAACTACCTTTTTTAAAGAACTTAAAGAAAAAATCAAGCCATGTCAGCTGCTATACAATTTTTTGTGTCTTCTAAAGACTGTATTTTCAAGGCAGGTCTACATTCCAGGTATGCACAAGTTAACACCTTGCATTTGCAAACAAATCAAGTTCCAACAGAAGAAACTTAGGTTTCTAACTTAGGCACTAAGTAGTCATAATACACATAAAACCTTATGCTCTCCATGTGTGTAATCTCTATATCCATATTTAGCCGGCAAGTTCAGCATACACAGTTATTCAAAAATAGTTTAAATTCAGTGTGTGGTCAATTGCTAAATTTTATACAAACATGACACTGTAGTAATGTTCCCATATCTGTGGACACAAAGTGTGAGAGGACTTAATTTCTTTTTCCTATTTTCCATGCATCACCCATTTCTAATTTTAACTACTTTCAGAAGGTACAAGCTATGGGCACTGAATAAAGTCAGCTTGGCTCCAGGAGCAAGAATATTAAAGGCCAAGAATATGGACCCCCTTGTGCTGATGACACACACTGTTTAGGGGAGTGCTGTTTTAAGAAAATTATTGTGCTGAATGTATCCAAGCACCAGAAAATCTCTGATGTTTAACTGATGTTCTCTGGTGTATTAGAAGCTATAAGAAGACAGTGCCCTTCAGAATAATGACCATAGCTGTTCTGTGTTTCAGAAGTCCTCAGTTTCTTCAGCAAAGTGAGTTTAATACTGTGAGATAAAACCAGCTTAATTGCATCTGTCATTAAAATGCTTTCTATACTAAGATAAATACATTAGACCCAAACTATTTGTTCAAAGTCTAAATGAAATTAAACAGCTTTTAATTTCTCTTATAGTGAGTACAGATTTGTTTCTGTGAAGATTTTCTTGGCCACTCTAAAACCAGATTAGTGGGTAACAGAAGCATTTTTGCAATAGACCCCATTCCTTGATGAGGTCACTTTGTCATGCTGAGCAAATATAGCTTTATATCACCTTTGATTTTTGTTTACTTTCCCAATGACAGGAAACAGAGATCCCTTTCTGACACCACTGACATCCTCAGCAACCTGCCCACTTCCTGAGTTGTGCCAATGCTCCATAGTTATCTCTCTCTCTTCTCCAGGTCATGCCACAGGGACATGATGAAGATTTTTGCAGGTTGGCAAGGACAATTCTCCCAGACATCTTAGTTTTCAAAATCTAAGAGAGTTTTATGTGTTCCCCCAGTTCTTGGCCACAGTAGCAAAACCAGAAATCAAATCCACTCAGACGACATAGAAATATTTGTTTCTTCTCTGTAACATGTTCAAAGTAGTTCCTATAGAGACCACATTGGTTTAATTCTATAAAAATAATTTTGTTAAAAGTTTCCTCCACTTTCATCCTGATGTGACCATCTCTTGCTTTCAGCCTTTTTTGCCTTCACAGCCTTTGACTCAGAAAGATCAACACTTATGCCTTGCCTCATGTATTATCACTTCTATTCTCTCTTCATGATAAATACAGATACAAGCCATCATCTCTAAATTCTTATCATTCTTTGCATTTCTCTCAAAATTTCAACTTTCTGTCCCCACCACAAAATTTAAATACAGTTAGTTCTACACCCAGCTTCCAAATAGCCATATCTCCACCTTGAAATAACAGAGACAAAAAATCCCAACCACATACTGACTTTGTTTTTTACACCTCTCATTACCCTGATCTTGGCATCCCTTCCACTGACTTCCTTGTTTCCTGTTTTCAAATTCCATCTTCCCCCACACCTGATACACTTGTTTTGTTTGTTATGTTTTGTTTTGTTTTGTTTTGTTGTTGAACTGCTTAAATGCAAGTTCCACTGAAATAATGCAAGTCGAAACCTACTTTAAGATTCTGAGTTTTGTTCTGGCCATGGCCAAGTCACTTCAAAACAGGTACTTTTACTGACATTTTTCTTGAGTAGTTAAAATATATACCTGAAAAAAACCTTTTAAGTCTCAGAAAACTATCTGTAAGAGATGTAACAGTTACACTCTGTGACCTGGGCACAGCCCTGTTCCCAAGCTGCTTAAGTGGTACGTGCATGTGTTCGTGTTTTGCCATGCTTTCCTTTGCTATCTTAATTCTCAGCTGGTAAGTATTATCAGGTACAAGGAATAATCCATCTTCCCTGAAGACTATTCATATCTTACAGCATCATCTGATCTCATTTTCATCCAGACAACTGAAAGCCAAATCATGCCAAATTTTAGGCAACATTCACAAAGTAACTCTCCATTTTCTCCCTTCTTGATTGTTCAACTGGTTAAACAGTTAAAACAATGCTACTTATGATCTGTGACTCCTAAGCAAGTATATGCTTAGGTGGGAGGCAAAAATTATATTAACCTTGATGTAAAAAGAATTAACCGGGGCTTTCAGGCAACTAAGAATTCTCTGCTGCATAATTATAGTTTTAGCCTCTCTTGCTACAAAAGAGAGAGCACAGAAGCATATCTGGGAAAGGAATTCATGCAAGGAAATTTGTTTTAGATTTCAGAAAAACTAAACTTCAGAAAACTTACACTGCATTTCTTTCAAATGGATCAATGAGGGCATTTTAATTGTTTGTTTACATAAGACTGTACAAGCTGTCAAGACTCTAGCACTGGATGCAAAGCAACCAGCCACCCTCTCAGCTCCTCATTGCTGACATATATTTCTTTGTCTCATGTAACAATGCTGGACAGACCTAGAGGCAAGAGCCCATTTTCCCCTCCTACACACAAGATATAACTCAGAAAATAAAAATACAATCTCAGAACTTAGCAGTAGCGAGTTTCAATTTCATGGTTTTTTTCTCGTGAGAACCATTTAAAACGATTGTATAGAAAAGGAGACAGTCCACCACTGCCTTCAAATTTAAAGCTTTGTGAAGTTTTATTCACAACCATTGATGTTGCTGTTATTTAAACTCAGATGGTTATTAGAACATTAGGTCCAAGATAAACCACTTGCTTTCAACAAAATCTTCTGAGTACATGGCTTCAGTATTTCAACACTTGAAGTACAGCAGCTACAGTGTACATGGAAAATATCCAAACAGGTACTAGACAAAGCTCTTCAAATACCATATTAGATACCTGTAGGTGCAAAAGAAGCTTCTTTCCCCATATAAAATTACTCTATTTTGCCTGAGTCATCTACAGGGGTGGATTTGATTCTGTCATAGGCCTCTTCTATCTAGCATGCTACTGACAAATGATGAATTACACTGAGCAAAAGAAGCTCTTCCCTGAAAATGAGTCCAGCATTCTAGAACTAGAGTAATTAATTGTGTCAAAGTCAACAGAGAGCAAAATCTTGTTAAGTCACCCAGATGGGAACAGGCGGCAACAAAGCACAATTCCAGATCCCAGCCCCAGGAATCCTGTCTCTGTACAAGGCTGCACAGATAGAGGGACAGAATCCAGCCTCCTCCTTCTCCTTTGCAAGTCCAAGGGTCAGAGCCAGGAACTCACCAAATTCATACCTATGTACTTTACCCTCTTGGCTGCTACTCCTATGAAATTGAATGCTACTCCTCATGAAATTGAACAGGGAGCAAGAACAAAGGTTCAAATAAACCTTTTTCAAATGGAAAAAGGAAGAAAAGGGTACAAGGAGGCATCCCACAGAGCAAGAACCACAGCCTTTCTTATCCAAAGCACCTACTTGCATCATTTCTTACTTAAATAACTGTCTATTGATTAAGTGTTGCAAGTGGGTTATGTTTGTTAAAACTCCTGGAGTGTATAAGCACCAAGTTACTTGGTTTTCTCAGGGTATTCACTGAGGCAAAATCAGACACTGGCTTAAACTAAAAACACTTAAAATAAAAAAAAAAATCACAAAAATATAGATTTCCTAGCTAACTGCAACACAGTTTCTCATAAATCATTGAATTTCTGCCTAAATATGATACATCCTATTTTCATCAGGCAGGGACAGGGACGGCTAGGCAAGGAAAGGCCAGGCCAAGAAAGGGGCAGGCAAGTAAACGCAGGGAACAGGTATATAAGGAAGTGCAAGACAAGGGAGATGTAGGAAAGACGAGGGAAGTCAAAGCTTCTAAGTGCAAGTGGAAGCAAACAGAAGGTGGGAGGCCAATACATGTGACTTTTCAGGAAAGTCTTGAGCTGTTCTAATAATAAACCAGGGAAATAGCTTGAACATTACATGTTTTTGAGCAGTAGACCCTGACCTTTCTCAGTCCATACACCGCAAGCAACGTCAGCCCTTGCCCTTCCCTGGCACATGGAGGACTGTGACAGCAACTCTGGCTTTAACAGAAGCTTTGATGGTAGATCACCTCTTTCTGCCCTTGAATTTACAGCGATTCTCCAATATCATTTCACCTGCCCAAATTCCTTGCAGCTCCTGGGGCAGTGGGAAGTTTCTGCTATGGCCAAGGTTCAGCCAGAAAATGATACTGTGTGTCACTAACTGCTGTTAATATATGTAACAGCTCTTTATACCCTCAGCATGTAGACCTTGTTTATCCTTTTTTAATAGTCTGAACTCACCTGAAATGCTGAACCAGATTTTAGGTAGTTGAGGTTTTTTTAAAGAAAAAAAGCACAGGCTTTTCATGTGTGGCCTTTGTTGGTATTGCTCACTGAGCCACACTTTTAAGTAACGACATGAGCATCTTTGAGAAACAGTGTTCAATATATTTTACACTCTCTCATGAGACCTTCAGGTTCATGTTTCACCACTGCTGTGTTAAATGCAGGTCCAAGCTGACAGTGTCTCTTGCATCTGGTGTTCATTGGTCTGCTTGTGATGCTCATTTCCTCTGGATGTAGAGTTGGGCTTTTGGGCGAACCATGCCCCTCAAACCAGGAGGCTTTTTTAAAACTTGTACATGATTTTATGAAGACACAAGGTGAGTGAGGTCTTTGTCTTGTTTCTGTACTAAGGAATGGAATGCAGGAGGTTCCTGCAATATTGGCATTGAAGTTGGAATGTCCAGTGATATCAGTGTGGCAGTTCTCAAGGATGTATCTTGCTACCAGCAGTCTGTAGCATGGTAATAGGACATGACAGAGCACGGTGTGAGGGACAGGGATGTAGAAACAGTGAGGTATTTCATGCTGGCAGCTGAATTTGGTGGTGCTGATGTTTTCAGAGCCAAAGCAGATTTATTTGGTCCTGGAGCACTGGAACAGGATACAAATGGTAGAAAGTATTTATTTGTCCTTAGGCTGAAAAATATTGCTGTGCAGCACTTTTTCCCTTGCACCTGCAGTTCATTATGGAAAAGATTTATTGTAGTGAGCAAATGTTGTTGTGGCTAGTGCAGTGAAAAGCAGAAGAGTTCCTGGTAAGATCAACTTAGAGAGAGCATGACTGCCAGCCAAAACCTTGCTGTGTTCAGGTGCAATGCCACTGCAGGAGGAAAGAGCGAGGTGCACAGCCCTGAGCAGAGGATGGTGGGAAATGGGAGATGAGGAAGGATCGGGTTAAGGATGGATTTAAACTGGGCTGGGTGTTAGTGTGGAAGAGACATTTGTCATCCAGATTGTAAAAATAAAGACCTGTAAAATCCTAGCTCTGCATTGTGTTTAATGTAGTTTTACTTCATATTTATGTCATCATAAAAAGAAAGGAAAGAGTCAATGTGACTGGTTCCCACTATTGCAGTGTGGTTTTAAAGGCTGGTGTATTTATGTTCTCTTTTTCCACTCCAAGCTTGCCTTTCCCCCCTCCTTTTTCAATATCTGCTGCATTGTGTGTCCCAGGGAGGGCTGGGTTTCTCAGCAGGGGTCTTAGGAGCCTTGCCATGCCTGCTCCTCCTAGGACTCTCCTTGTCTTACCTGCCCCTAACTTGCTTTGCCATGCAAAGCAACACTTTCCTTTCCTTCCCTGCTACTTCTCCCTTGCCTTGCCTTACCTTGCATGCCCCACCTTGACCTGCCTACTGCTTTCTTCTCTAGCCTTGCTCTGATTTGCCTTTCTCATCCCTTCCCTTGCCTTTCCTACCCACCCCCATTTCCTTGCCATTCCTCAGCATCCCTTGCTTTGCCACTCAATACCTAGCTTTCTAGCCCTGTTGGCTATAAGGATATTTTTTAAATGAGTCCCATTGTCTGACTCACCAGAGGATTTATTTTTCAAGGCCCAGGATGATGTTCCAGGCAGTGGCATGAGGCACAGGGTAGATCTACAGCCATCCAGTAGTGCCTTCTATCATTGTCACGATGTAAGCCTTGGCAGGTTTGCAGTAGCATGATAGAATTGATCTCCTAGGCTTCCCCTATTTATATTGAGACCGCTGCCCCCCCAGACCACATTTGGGCTTCACATTTGGTCTTGACTGCAGTGCACATTTCGTAATCTGGGGTTACTTGGGATATAGTATCCGTGGTTAAGTCCACTGCTCAGTCACAAGCCCATCGGTATGGTGCATCTCTTCACTGATGACCTGAGGCATCCTGGGCCCACCAAGATAGAAAAAACTCTTCCTTGTGTTGCTAGGCCATATCTACCTTTGGAACTTTAATCTTGGCAGCCTGATCCACCTGTTCATTGTTGCAATGCTCCTCATTAGCCAGACTCTTGAGCACACGATGGACTTTCACAGTCAACTTTGCTACCCAGGCAGAAATATCTTGCCACACTGCAGCAGCCTATCCAGATGTGTTTTCCTCTGTTCTGCAGTTGGCCTTTTTCCATGGTGCCAGCCACCCCCGCAGAGCGTTTGCTACCATCCACAAGCCAGTGCAATGATAAAGTGTTTAGCACTTGTCTTGCTCAGCAATATCCAAAGATATCTAGGTGGCTTTCAGCTCTACAACCTGATTTGAGCCATCTTGTCCCTTGATGACATGACTTGAAGAGACTGCACTGTCGAGGAATGGAAAATGTCTTCTCTAAGCTCTTTTCTGAGTTTCTGAAGGCAATGAGAATCATAAGAGGAACAGGCAAAGCACAGCAAAGCCAGGAAAAAAGCAGTAGAGAAGTCAAGGTGGGGGATGGATGAACAACTCAATGCAAGGCAATGAGTAGTAAGAAGGACAAGGGATGGTCATGATGGTCAGGAATACAAAAAAAAGGGATAGTCAGGAATGGCAAGGAAGTGCAAGATTGGGTAGAAATGGGAAGGAAAGGCAACAGAATTGTAGGCCTGGCAATACAAGGCCAAGGAATAAAACAGTAGGCGGGTCAAGGTCTGATCTGGTTCACTTTGACCTTCTCTGGACAGCTAATAGCCTTGCCATAGTTGACAGGTAGAAAGTGGGAAAAAATCAATATCTACATTTGCAAGAAAAACTTAAATAAGCATTTTTTCTGCTACATGTTTTCCCCTCCTCATAAACTCTATAAACTAGATACTAATGCAAAAGCACTTTTCTGATAAAACTCCAGAATGGCCCTGCCAGACTCTTTGTGTTCGCATTCAGGCAATTTGAAGCAACTCCAGAAACTGTCAACACCCACGAAGATCTACTCAGGAATTGTATAAGCTTCCAAAGAACTCAGCTTTTTAAACACACTACCCAAGTGTGTTTAACACACATCCATGAAAATACAACCTAAATTTGCTCAGCAGCACATCATGCCTTTATACACACACATACCTCAGCACATATCAAAGGATGACCCAGCTTAATAACCTGAACCATAGAATTAGCAATTTTTCTCCCATTGCTGTTCAAACTATTCTTGTATCTTGGTTTAAGACAGTTTAAAAAGATGGGCACTTTGAAATTAGTGAAACCTCCCCCCTTGAGGTGGAAAATCCATCCCTTTCCACCATTAAGGAGCAACATACAAGTGAAAAAATAACATAGGGGAAAGAATAACAGTTTACTGATAAACGGAATGCCAACAGTCAAGGAAAAAAGTAAATAACTGCTAGATACAAAACTGCTAAAAACTCATAAATCCCAAAGGTGAAAAGAGATACCCAAAATGCCAGAAATAGCCTTTCCTGAGATGGCACAAGGCAGGGACAGCCTCAGGCTTGTAGGACAACGGGACAAGATGCTATCACATCCTTCTTGGGAGGGCAGGAGCTTTACAGAGCAGTTCTGGCAGCAGATGAAGACTTGCCGGCTCCTGTGGGATCTGCCTGCTGCTTCCTCCTGTTCACAGGTTCTGCTGCTGTTGCTGTGCTCTGCACTTGTGGCTGTGGGATGAGAGGAAAAGGACCAGTCTGTCGGTGCTGGCATGGGGTGGCCTGGTCCCGGGAACTCTCTGGTTTTTTTTTGCTGACAGCAGAGTTTGCAAATTCACTTTGAAATATTTTCTAATTCAAAATGCAGTCTTTGTGGACAGCTATGGTTGTGAAGCTGAAGCTGCCATAAAGAGAGGGGTTCTGCTCCTGTAGCCTTCTCCCCTGGAGCAGTCAGCCAGTCGATGCAGACTGGCTTGCTGGCACCCATGGTGACCGGTAGACACCCATAGAACACGCCCCAAGGCAGCTCAAACCTGCTAACTGCACACTCTGAGATGGGGGAAAAAACCAAAATGAGAAGAGATCCCAAAAAGGAAAGAAAAACCTCTGTCTAAGCAAAGGCCAAACAACCAGTGAAGCAAATACCATGCTGCAAAATGCAGGAAGCTGCCTGGGAGGGCTGCTTTTAAAAATGCCTGTGACAGCCCTGTCACACTGTCCTGGTTTAGAGCAAATTTGGGAGAGAATCCCAAAAGGGGCTCCGGTAGTAAAGCAAATTCAAACGGCCCCTCCCCCCAACTGGTCCGGGAGAAAAATACCTCCTTGGAGAAAAGTGGAAAAAACCTGTTTATTAAACAGTAAAACCTAAACAATATTAAACAATAAAACCCCTTGCCACTCCAAAAGAGATGACAAACTGAGAAAACCCCATCCCCGCATTGCGGCTCAGCTCACTCAGTCTCTTATCAGTCTCTCTGGTGCTGGAATTGTTGCAGGCCAGGCCTGGCCCAGTGGGCCAGAGATGTGAGCTGTCGGTGCTCCCCTTGGTGTTCAGTCCAGAGCAGGTTTCAAGAGGTCCAAAGAAAAGGAAAGAAACAAAAGTCCAGGGAACTTCCTTGCCTCAGCTAGCTAAAACTAACTAAAGACAAAAAAAAAAAAGGAGCTCCGTCCCTCTGTCTGTCCAGGAGCAGACAAACAGTCCAGGAGCAGGAATGTGGAGGAGTCAGGAGCAGTGTCTGGAGGGAAGGGAAGAGGAAAAAAAAACTGTGCACTTCTTCTCTCCCCCCTTCACTCTCTGCAGTAAGTCTTAAATGTGCAAAACTTATTCAGCATAAACAGAACAAGACGATTGGGGCTAAAAGCATTATCTAGTCAACCCAGGACACACACACACAAGGTCTGCAGATGCAGGGTCTTAAAAAGACAGTAACAATTTTTGGGTACAGATAGATAGGGAATAGGATGACATTATTGATTATCCCAGGGCACTTTGAATAACTACTTACTCCTGCACTTGCCTCTCATGCATAAAACAAAAGGAAAAAAAAAAACCAAACCAAAACCCAAAAAAACCAATGTTTTGAACAGAATTCTGTATTCAAAAAAAAGGTGGCTGTTCAAGACCTTAAAAACACATAGCATCTGCTTCCAAGTCTACAGCACAAACAAACCACAAGATAGTGAAAGTGTATTGAATTTGTTTTTGCATGTCTGTCCCATGCTTGACCCATGTCTGTCTCAGGGAAGGAGGAGGTAATCCCTTAGGGACAGATATTCTGCTGGCTTCTCCCTATTGATTAGGTTTAATGACATAAGGCTTTTCTGTATGTGCAGCTTTTCCTGTTCAAGAGCACAACACTCTGGCCATTATACTCTGACCTTTTGTCCCAAGTTGACAGAAAGATCCAAGCATCAAAAAGCAGCATAAGGAAGAGAGCTTGAGCTAGCTAAAAACAGGCTGCAAGCATTAGAGTTACAACTCTGTTCTTCAGAAGCTATTTATTGAGTTTAAACTTAGACCTAATCTACACCAGGTACAGTGTCACATTCACATGACCAAGGAGCTTTCAAGACATACATCCGTAGCTTGAAACAATGTGATATTGCACTATGTAGAAGTAACTAAATCTGTCCTTGCAACACAAAGTGGAACAACCCAGGTGGCCTAAGTTACAGTTGCTGGGATAAGCTTCATGTGAAAAATGCTTATTATATGATTGGCTCTTTGCAAATATTAAAATGAATACTATATGTGTTATGTCAGAAAGTTATGCTGTAGTAATCTCTTTTAAGTAGTGTAGTAAATATAGTTTTTAGGCTATAACATAATATTAAAATAGAAACTATGTGATGTAAGATACTTTTTGTAACTAGCTCAAGAACTAGATAAGATAATCAAGAAATTCTTTGCATAAAGATAACAGCAACAAGACCCCAAGATCTCAAGAGAAAAACTATTGCCTCCTTATTGGGAAAAGCCAGATTTTGTGGGGATCAAGGCGATTGATTTACAAGATACAGGGGGAAGTTGACAATAAACAAAAAATGCCTAGTTTGAAAGGAATGTTTGCATAATGTATGAAATATACGAATATGCAACAGGCTATTGCTTGTAAAGGTTAATCCTTTGTCAGAGAACTGTGTGCTTTTTTGGCTGAGTGCAAAAAAAAGGACATCCATAATTCTTTGCTTTTATTGTCCCTTATTGTCCTAACTCTGATTGTCCAAATTCTTATTAGTCTAATTTTTAATACTATTTTTATAACTATTTTATTACTATTAAACTTTTGAAATTTTAAAACAAGTAAATTGTAAAACAATTTAAATTTTAAAATTTAAAACAAGTAATTTTAAAACAAGTGATTGGCATTTTTCACACTTCACGATGAAATGATGTAAGCTTGTGAAAGAAGAACCCATTCAGATGTACTAAATGCAAAGACATCACCTCCTGACCAGAGAGTGCAAGGATGAAACTTGAATTTAAATTTAAGATGGCTGTGTTTCTGAAGGTACAAGCTGCAGCATCTGTGCCTTGTTATCTCTGCTTGGGCATCTTCCATGTCAAGTCTGCTTTTCTCAGGTCTTTTGAGGGTCCAGACATCTCCCACTTCTCCCTTTAGGTACAGATCTTACACTCCCATTGGTATCATGTAGCACTATCTGTCAGTAAATTCCTACATTTACAATGTTGTTCTTGCTTTGAGATACAGCGGTGATCTCTGAGAGCATTTCTCACACTGTGACAGATATTATCATGACACAATTATTTCAAGCATTTACTGTTGCATCTTTGAAGTCAAACATCCCATGTGCTCCAAAAACTAAGTCCAGGTTCTAACATTCAGCATCTCTTTCCACAAAACGCACTAATTTTAGTAAAATGAGTTATATGCTGAGAGGGAATGGCAACATAGTGAGAAGTCAGATTTAGAAAAAGACATGAGAAACAGGTCTAGAACAGAACTGGAAAACAGTTACAGATCTCTCTCTACTTGGGTAAGGTGTATGCATCTCCATGCATTTCTTAACCTCTACATGTGCACTGTCCTGAGAAGGGGCTACAGCTCAAATGAAGAAGTTTTGACAACTCTACATATTCCCCTATATAGTGTAAAGGGGATGACACATTAAATACATTTAGTGACTGCAGATTCTGCTTTTTCTATTGTTTTTCATACTGCTACAGTCTTTTATTCTAAACTTCCCCCAGGAATGATTAAATGCCCCTTTTAGAACTGTCTTGTCCTTTGAATCACCGGTGATTATTATTTTAAGGAGCAATATAAATTTGAGGATGAGGGTATTTACTGATATCCCTAATGCAGATATGGCTTATAGTTTTTCTATTACATCTCCTTGCAGAGTTTTCAAAGCACAGTGTGTGGAACATTGTGAAGATCTATTTGCATGTCAAATAAAAGACAAGAAAATTAAGGGTTTGCCTGGCATCACCATCAACACATGCTGTACAATATGTTAAACTATCCTGAATCTACATGACCAGTGCTAGAAATTTTACCATTTGTAGCATGAAGCGCTGTAATCTGCCTAAAGAACATACCAGGTGTCAAGCTAGCTGCATTTTGATTACACAAAGCTGTGTTAGTCTTTCCAAAGAGAAAACAAGTATGTGTTGTCAGCTATACCACCACCAGGAAGCCATTCATTGGAACAGCAAACTCATATTTTACTCAGACTTTCAAAATCCTCTAGAAGTCTGAAAGAACAAAAAGTTTTTTTTCCTATAAAACTTTCTAGCGAAGAATTTCTCTGTTCTGCACCAGAACAGAGACCTAACCACTTTTGTCGCCAATAGCTGCCCCAGTAACCTTCAGAAGTGAGGACAAGAAGTATGCACTCAGCCAGAGTTTAAACTATGGGGAATTATAAAGAGGATTTCCCTGTATCACAGCTGAATGCCCTGCCCCTTGGGCTATTGTAAATGCAGAGGAATTTCTCCACCTCTGACTTCCAGAAAGCCTGCCAGGGACTTAAACAATTTTCAGGAAAAAAAAAACAAAACAAAAAACAAACAACCAAAACCCAAAAAAACACTGAAAACACTTGATTTGTAAAAGGATACTGACTGGTGTGGGCTATATTCCAACACTGCCACTAACAGATGGACTGTCAGCTCTTTGCTCCATAGTGCTGTTACAATGGTGTGCCACATGGGAAGAAAAAACTCTGAACAGAGCTGGGTACTACACCCCCAGACCTAGTCCACCCTTTAAGCAATTTTACACACACTTCAGTAAAAATACAGTTGTGAAACCAATTTTTTTTTTTCAGCATTTCACATCTGTTTGAAAATTGGAATTTTCCCATTGGTTTGAAAGACAGGCGTCTGCTACGTCTGCTAAGAAAGGCAGGAACGTCCCTTGGAATGGAAAATATGACCTTTTTCCTTCCAAATTATTGTAACTGGTGCTGGGCTGGACGCTGCGGTGGCAGTGAATTCTCCCACAGTAGCTGCAGCTCAACTGCTCCACTCTGATCCCGAGAGAGGAGCTGAGCCTAGCCCCCTGACCACCAACCAAAAATGTCGCAGTGTCTCTGCTCTTCCCAAGAGAAAAGCCCCCAGCTAAGAGGCTGCAACCAACTGCATCCCTTCTCCCCATGCTGACAACTTATTTTGTCTCTCTTAAGTACTGGTCGTTACTATCTGTTAGGCAACAGGTGGGAGAAAATTCCCTGAGATAAAGGAGAAAAAAAAAATCCTAACCTTCAACACAATCTAAAAAAAATAAATAAATTCTTCTCTCTTTAACAAATCTTAACACCACTGCCACAGTTTGAAGGCCTGACCATGGGCAGTGCTTTGCTGTAGCAGATATGAAAATAAGGACTACAATACAGACAGGAGAGCTGTCCTTAAGTTGCATTCTGACCACAATATCATCTAAGCCAAGTTTTACAGTTTTTGTGCTTGCTCCAAACTAAGCTTTCTTCTACATTTTATACTTTTCAGAGACATTCACATCCTTGTTTAAATGATGCTGAGAAACTCCAGTATTACATGTATATTCAATATTCAATACTGTTTCCTAATCAGTCCTGCAGTTTTATACATATATTTTGAGCTTCTGCTTGTCATGGGCTGGCAGTGTAATTTCAGTCTGAGCAGGAAGAACAATCAGTCTGTGAAAGATGTATGTATTTTATGATTGGCTTTTCACAAATATTAAGATGAATGTTGTATGTGTTGTGTTAGAAAGTAATGCTGTATTAATTCTCTTAAGTACTGTGTTAAATATAGTTTTAGGTTATAAAGATTGTTAAAATAGAAACTATGCTATGTAAGATGCTTCATTTAAAAGAAAGGACTTGCAGCGAGATAGCAGCCACAGGACACCTAAATCTTTCAGAGAAAAAGAATTTATTGCCCTCTTATCAGAAGAAACTAACTTCTTCCCGACTCAAAGGCGCTGTTAGGATTCAGAGGAAGAAGCTAACGATGACCAGATGGAATCCTGTGTTTGAATGGAATTTATGCATCATGTATGAAGTGTATGAATATTGTTCTTGAGGGTTAATCCTTTGTTAGTGGGGGTCCTTTTTCGGGCTTGTGCTGCCCAGAAAGAGGTACCCAGATGTCCGTAACTCTTTGTCGTTATTGTCTCATATTGTCCTAATTCAGTTTGTCCAAATTATTATTACTCTAATTGTATTACTATTTTTATAACCATTTTATTACTATTAAACTTTTAAAATTTTAAAAACAAGTGATTGGCGTTTTTCACAAGTCTCACACCGGCTCCTTGTTATTTGTATTGACATAACTCTATTCATCCTTCCCAAAGCAGCTTTCATCATCCACCCTGAAAAAAGCAGTCATTTCTAAACTTGAAAGCCATTTTGTTCCACCTCTGGGGCTAATGGCACAGCCATACCAGTTCAAGAAAACCAAGTGGAGGTGGGAGACTGTAAGGGAAAAAACCATGCAGACAGATCAGTGTCAGCCTGTGGTAGGCAAGGGACAGGCGCTCGGAAGAATTCAGGCTGTGACGGAAAAGTACAGAAACCCTTCCCCCCTACCCCTCTGAGATATGGATCACCCTTGGAATGTAGCCAAGCAGGTAGCCCACCTAACCTATAGATGCCAGTAACTTTCCACTCCTTACTAACCCTAGAAGACATAGCCAAACCCACTCCTGACGTAGAGAAACCCCCCAATCTATAAAACCCCTTGAGACAGGAGAATAAAGGCCTTTAACCGTCCACCATACTGGTGTCAGTGTCGTTACTGGCCCGAGCGCCCCAGGAGAATTTGGGGTCGCCATGCTGCTCATTGAAACCAGGTCACCCTTGCCTTCCACCAGAAGGCAACACAGCCAAGAGAAGATAAAGCATCTCCCCATTGCCAGAGAAGAGGAAAGAAAAACAAACTGCCTTTCAGCTTAAATCAGGTATTTCCAGTAAATAAATATAAGGCAGAAATAATTAAATAGCAAGTTCTTTTTTAAAATCAACACAAGGCCCGAAGTTAACAATTATATTCTCCAGTTATTATTTTCCTTACTAGGTTATCCTAAATTTCAAGGTTATGAGAGGTCTCAGATTCATAAAACACAGGCATCTTCTTACAATAGCCTGCTTAAAAAAAGTAGTCTGGGTGAGGGAGAATAGAGAGCACACATTTCATCCTCTCCAGCAAGCCAACTCAGAAACCTGCTTTGTGGCTATGCAACTGGAACTTGTTAAAGAAAAAGGGGGTGGGGAGGGTACAGAAACCCCAATAGTAGAGGCTGTGCAAGCTGCACTTCTTGAGCCTGGGAAAGAAAGAATTCCAGGGGGACACAAAGCAGCCTCCTAGAAACTGCAGGGGTTTATTGAGAAGATGGATCTGGGCTCTTTGCTGAGGTGTTCTGTGAAGGAAAAGGGACATAAATTGAAAAAAACCCCTACAAAACCAAACAGATTTTAAAGATAATAATTTTCACTATGGGAATAAATTAAGGGACAAATTACCCAGAGTTCTTGGAGGTTTTCAAGATGGGGTAAATCTGTGAGGGCTCTGATGTGGATTTGGTGGGATTTAAGCAGGAGACTCTCAAGGGCCCTCCCAGCTGGGTTGATCCTGTCCCTAACCAGTCCTTCCCAGAGCCAGGCAGAAGCCAGCCATTGGATGTCCCCCTGCACTCATTCAACATCGCTGCTCCCAGTGTACTATGGCAGTGAAAGGCTTTCTTACAAGCTTTTTACTTAAGGTAATGACTTAAGAGTATCACCCTTCTTCAAAGACATCTTTGCTGGAAAGTACACAACAGGCTGTTTTGGAAACTTCTGAATCCCTGCCTAAGGTTGAAAACTTCATATTAAGTTCAGCCAAATAGATGCCATGAGTTAAGAGTGCGTTTTGAGGCCACATCAAGAGTGCTACCCAACCCTGTTTAAATGCAAACCTGACATGCATTCAGGTCTGCATGTATTTCCCCTATGCTGGGATAAAATGAGCTGAAACAGACTATGAGATCTTATCTAGTGCACATATTACTGAAACAGGATTGGTGAAACTGCTATGATTTCCACAAAGAAATAGCAAGGACAATAATCACTGTAGGGGAAAAAGAAAGATTCTAGGAGATCCAAAGCACCCTTCAATGCCTCCTAGCATAATATTGACTCTCCTCTCCTCCTGAAAGTCAGTTCCTGTTTATTTCAGCCAGGTACAGCATGAACACTGAGGGGTCTGAATGGCAAGCTGTGTTCTTCTGGAAGTGAGCTTCACCTAAGAATGTGAAATGCAGGAAGCAGATGCAAGTTCAGTGACAAAGCTATTGATCTGTAACTGTCAATTTCACATTAATAGTGTTGTCATCTGCAAGCACTCAGAAGCTCCCTACAGACATCCTGTGCTCCCCTGCCATTTCTCCCTTCTCCACTAATCCCAGATTTCATCATACACATCCAGGATAATTTTGTTTACCTTTAATGTTAGTGCTGCTAAAATTGCCATACTTCCCTATATTTGTAAAGGGTGGAAACTGAGACTTTCCTCTAAATGCAAGAGTCTCATTTTTTCTCTTGTAGTAATTAGCATTAGCAATGGGAATTTTAAGTCAACCATTCTGGAAAAAATAAAGTGCTGATTTGATTCAAGTGAATAAATGATAATTGAGGCACATAGTGGATCTTCTCTAGAGTAAGAAGACCATGTCATACTCAACATCTCCACGCTTCTGAGCACACACACCATCCCCTGTGCAAAGAGAATCTACTCAACATGCCTTCTCAGTGGAGCATTTACACAGTTAGAGATTGCTGTCAGATATGCCATGGACGAAGATGTCGAGAATTGCTTTATTCCTTGTATAACACCCCAGCATACTAATGCAATTTTAAAAAATGATCCTGCCCGAAAGTAAAATAATGAAGCTCTAAGTTTATGTAGCCTATCACACCTGAGTTCAGACTGTAGTACAAGTCATCAGTGTTTATGTGACGACAGCTGTTACACAAGCACCTGTGACATTGTGCAGACAAAAGGTGCTATAAAGCTACACTGGAGACCATTCAACAGTTGACCATTAGACACTGAATTCAGGAGACAAGAAGCTTTGCCACTACAGTGTTCCTTCACAGCCAAATGCTTTATGGATATCACAAAGTCAACCCTTATACTACCTTCCTCAGAATTTCAAGTAGCAAAGACAGATTCTGATGCCCCCTTCAAGCTTGCTGAGTTATTTTTCTGTACAGAAAGGTCATTTTGAACAGGGTCTCTGATGGTAGCCAAGGAAAAGGCAAAGAGGAATAAAAGCACACTGCCCACATTCTGTCACAATGGCTGCCAAAGAAGTACTAGCAAGCTGTTTTTCTGTGAGACTCCAAACATTGCCCTTTGTGCAACATCAAAAAGGACAATAGATGTATACCTACTCCCTGGTGTATGCATCCTGCATTGGAAGTATTCTCCTCTTAGTTGTTTTGCTGTCCACATATGGTATCAACATGTATATTAAGTATCCATAGCTCATACAAGCTGGTTAGAGAGCAAACAGGAGCTGAAACCAGCTATGTCTGCAAGTTTTTTTCATAACGACTTGAGTTAAGGATTAAGTGCAATGTCAAGGACTACAAACACTGGTCTTATTTTATACCACAGAATGTCCAGTTCTGGTCTGGAGCTCCTGCACTGCACTGTGATTGAAAAGGATAGTATCTTTGTGGAGACACGTATATTTTATGTATATAAAGCTTCATCTTGTGCAATATAGAGCTGCATCTTCCACATCCAAGTAGAACTGGATATGTTAATATTTGAAAGCAATGATATGAAACAATGCTTTGAGAAAAAACTCACATTTTCCACTAGCAATTGCTAAATCTCACCTCATAATTTTTATTCATAGCCACAGGAAAATTTAATGTATTTTGTCTGTTGTTTGCAAACACTGCCACAGATGCTATCTTGGTACTCACAGCTTCCAATGTGTATTGAGGTGTAGGGTGCATTCCCACACAGCCTGTTTAAAATGGACACATTAAGACCTTACAGCAGCCCTTCAATACCTGAAAGGGGCTTATAAGAAAGATGGGAACAAACCTTTTAGCAGGCCCTGTTGTGATAGGACAAAACACAGGTGGATTTAGATTATACATAAGATTTTTACAATGAGGGCAGTGAAACTCTGACACAGATTGCCCAGAGAGGTGGTGGATACCCCACCCCTGGAAACATTCAGGGTCAGGTTGGACAGAATGCTGAGCGACCACCTCTAGTTGAAGACATCCCGGGTCTTTGCAGCGGATTTGGACTAGATGGGGACTTTAAAGGTCTCTTCCAACCCAAGTGATTGTTTTCCCCTGGCTTAGAGCCATGGTTTCAGCTTGAAAATAACCTGTACCAGCACATACAACAGGTAAGAGGCTCTTTTTGATGCACTGCTAAAGCCCATATTTAGTTGCTGGTGTTTTCATGATTGCTAGATAACTCTTACAACTGTAAGATTTATCCCAGCAAGTCACAGATGGTTCATCCAAGGAAGGAATTTTTAATAGCTAATACATGGTGCAAGGTTGTGGCAGGAAAATTCACGCCAAGGTCACACATCTAATCCCATGCATAGCTTACTTAGACCACAGAAACTTAGAGCAATACAAAGGCTATCAGCTTTATTAACAAGTAACAAAATGTATGCACATAAAAAATTTCTAAAGAACAAATCCTGTGTGGGACTGTGTTCTCATCCCAAATCACTCCCTATAAATAAAAATGTTCTTGTTTTGAAGAAAGGTTGCTTGTTTCACCAATATCTATTACAGGAATTGTGTGTTTAGAGAGGGTGCCCAGGTTTCCTCCTGTCAGCTTTCCCTGGTAGAAGCCAAGAGATTGCCTGCTCTCAGTGCTAGTCACAAAAGAAATTATTATCTTGAAAAAGAGAGTTAAGAGGAAAAATGTTTTGAGATTACTGAAGAATTAACATTCTTTTATTGCACTTCAAAGGTAAATGAATATGTTATAATATACACAAAGCATGCCATTGGTTGATTCAAAGGACTCTGGAAAAGAAAGAGGTGTTAGGTGTTTTGTCTTTTGACTCATTTTGCACAGCTCAGACAATTTGTTCCTGCCTTGAATTCTTAAAATTAATTAGACAATACCTCCTTCTCTCTTAATTTCAAACTCACTTATCTTCTTTTTTTTTTGTTTGTTTTGTTTTGTTTTGTATTCCTACAATCCAATACCTGGAATGGTTAGTCATATGTAACCCTTTATCCTTAGACAATTCCTAATCCCACATGAAAAGGATGACTTAGACTGAGGCCATGCAGTACACTTAGAGAACTACTGACTAGAAAATAAATCTCAGTATTTTGCTTGAAAACTTCTGGCAGGGAAAATACTTCAGAGCATGTTGCTTCCTTCCTGCTATTACCTTATCTGCCTACATAAATCTGGATTCTGCCGCAGGGAATTATCACACTCTGTTGCTCATCTGCATCAGAGCAGTGTATCCAGTGTATCCCACATAGCTGCCCATTGGAAGCAGGAGACAGGAAGCTGCTGCAGATCATCTGCTTCCTGGTAACCAGAGTACTCAGTCAGCAAATGGCCAATTTTAAGTGCCTGAGGGGAGGCAGGTAATCCAACACCAAACTCTGATGTGCACACAGCATATTGTGTTCAGCCCGTTGTATTCAGCACTGAGAAAAAAAGCCAAAAACAACCTATTGAGATTTAATGTTCAAACACCAACCAACACACATGGATTACCCCAAGTGCTGCACAAAAGGATCCTGAGAGAGGTCCACAGGCTGAAAGGTTTATTATAGCAAGGTCTGTAGCTAATGGCATACATTGATTCCAACAGTGAAAGTTACCTTTTGGGGAGGAAAAAACCCCCTGAAATAAAAGGAGGGTTGGAAACACAGAGGCCCGCAGGTTATTGTTATATTTTAGGCTTCTCTCCAATGTAGGAGGTGTCCCCCTTAGTGCTTTTCCCCATCAAGTTCCCTATCAGACATTCCTTCACACAATGTCATTTGCACTGCGTGATGATTCATTGTTCAACTTCAACTTTGGGCATCAGATCTCCTCATTTAAATGGCAACCCCTTCCAAAGAGAGCCCGTCTTACACCAATATTGGGCTTTGAAGGTGTAAGGCTGTTTTGGTTCAGAGCAAATTTGGGAGAGAACCTCTAAAGGGATTCTTCTAGGAAAGCAGATTTAATTGGCCCGTCCCCTCAACCGATCCAGGAGAAAATATTTCTTTGGAGAAAAGTGGAAAAAACCTGTTTATTAAACAATAAAACCTAACTGTTTATTAAACAATAAAACCTAAACAATATTAAACAATAAAACCCCTTGCCGCTCCAAAAGAGATGACAAACTGATAAAGTCTCCTCCCCAGGTTGCAGTTCAGCTCACTCAGGCTCTTATCAGTCCGTCCGGTGCTGGAAATGTCGCAGGCCAGGCCCAGCCCGGTGGGCCACAGGTGCAGCTGCCGGCACTCTTCTGGGTGTTCAGTCCAGAGCAGGTTTCAAGAGGTCTAAAGAAAAGGGAAAAAAAGAAAAAAAACTACAGTCTAGGGAACTTCTTAGTCTCAGCTAGCTAAAACTAACTAAAAGCAAACAAGAGCTCTGTCCCACTGTCTGTCCATCCGCAGACAACACAGTCCAGGAGCAGGAATGTGGAGGAGTGAGTGCAGTGTCTGAAAACAAACTGCACGCTTCTTCTCTCTCTCCTTTACTCTCTGGAACAAGGCTTAAAGGTGCAAAACTTATTATTCAGCATAAACAGAACAAGACGACTGGGGATAAAAGCATCATATAGACAACCCAGAACACGAAAGCAAGGCAAAAGCATTGCCAGTGCTTTGGGAGAAGGTCACAGAGCTATGAGGAGACTGGATTTTGATTTGCAGATGGAAGGCTGGTGGTGCAACACTAGCTCTATTTGTAACAGCTCCTTTCGGAGATATTGCTGGAGCAGGCAGCACACAGATGGTCAAGATGTGCTATAGACTATTTTAAATGTGAACAAAGTGTCTGATCCTTAAAGTCACATTTGCAAAATAAGCTGAGATCAGTAGATGTCTCTGTATGACCCTTTGTTTCCATCACAATGTTCCTACATATAAAAGTAGGTTATCTTGAAACAGTTAGTCTTCAAGAATTTGTTCTGTGCATTTTCCAGTAACCAAAATAACAGCTTTAGAAGCAATTTCAGCACTGAAAGTTAGAATCCCTCTTTACACTTTTCACTTAAGTGAAAAATGTCCCCTTACAAAATCCATTTTTTTGGTAAAACTGCATGTGACATTCTACATAGCCAGTTGACAAGACAAATATATGACAGAGCTAAACAAGCAAAGTAGTTTTCCCTTCACCCCCCCCCACTATTTTTAAAACTATTTTGTCCTCAAAGATAAAGCAAATTTACTTACAGACACAGTCATCATCAGTACACAGGTTCTTGTTGGTAAGCTTCTCCACAAAAATTCCAGTTGCGAGAGGACACATTAATCTGAGACACAAAAGTAAAATCATCAAAAAACCACTTTGTGTCATTTTTCTTTGCTGCAGCACTTGCTGAATGTATGCCAGGTCCAGCAATCCCCATCTTTTATGGAAGAGGCAGACACCTGGACAAACACACCAGGCTAATAGAAAGGAGCTATGGCAACATTCCATCCCACCAGAGGAGCTGTAGGCAGGGGGAAAACCTCAGGACCAACTCATAAAGCTGAATCTCCTCCCAAAACCACTCTGTATTAATATTTTAATCAGCAACTGTATTATTTAAACTTTCTAAGCCCTCCCAGAGCTGTCCATAGCCTTAATCATACTTCAAGCAAAGTCTGAGAATGAAAATTAAGTCAGATCCTGGTAAGAAGCAAATGAAATTACATCCTTCTTAATACTCCTGTCCTTAATTCTCACAAATGCTCACTTACAAGCATAATCTTCTGAGGACCAAAAATCCTCAGTGGCAGAGATTACCCTGTTCCTGTCTACAGAAAGGACCCACTGGGACGATAGCTGATGGATGCAATGTAACAACTGATTAGGGAGCTGTGCAAGGCAGTAAAAAGATTTTTCAAGTCATTAATTAAATTTTAAAATCTAAGAACTCGAGCACTGCATACTTGTACAGGCAAGACCCCTTCCACAGCGAGATGCAGTCAGAGCAGAACACAGGGGTCATTCCAGGACAGCAACCATTTCACTTTTCATTACCTAGCTGAACTCCGTTGTGGGTTTGAAGGTCCCAGACACCAAACAATGCCACAGGCTGACTTAAAAGGTCCCCTTTACAACCGCACAGCAGTCAGGCTCCAAACCCTTAAAGTGAATAAAGGTGAAAAGCAATGGTAGTCATATGCACACAAACTAGTGGGAGGAAATGACAGCATAATTATTATCTATAAATTTATGACTGCAGCAGGAAAAATCCAAGGTTATGATAGAATAACTGTCATTTTTGCTCTTACAGGCACATTGGAATGATTTTCATTTGCAAGTATTAGAATACTTGTGAAATCACACATACACAAAATTACCAAAAAGAATGAAAAAGTACATAAAAGGAGATAGGACGATAATTGAAATGACTGTGAAAGAGACATAATTTTGCAATGTAGTCTGGGAGCAGATGAAACTTCAATTTTCTAAGTCTTGTGCAAATAAAGGTGGCTTACGTTGCAGACACAAAACACTACAACTTTTTAAGGTTATTTTTTTTTTCTGAAATATTTGGAACAGTTACAACTCACAATACTATATCTGATTACTTCACTGCATCCAATGTACTTCATGTCACAGAAAACCTGTAAAGTTTTTAACAAATGAGAAAAAATAAAGGAAATCAAACCTTGAGAAACCCAGAAGCATTAGGTCATGTATTTTAGAAAAGCTTGGCTAAAAATCTGAAACCTTTATGTTTCCTCTCAGGACTTGTTTCTACTGCCAGCCACCAAGACAAAACCAAGTTGAATCACATTACTGCCAAACTATAATCAATTTCTAACTATACCTGGGGAGAAAAACCACTAATGATAAGCTGTATTTCCTAAGTGAAAAACAGTTGTCCCCTTGATAATGAGGTTGAATGCTGTATTTATTCTGAATATGCTGGCATTCAGCATCCCTGATCATACTTTTGCTCTGGAAAGAAAGCTATTTTTAGCACTCACTTCTGAGAAATAAGGGTCACCTTAAAAGCTCTTAAACTGAATAAAGCCCTGCAAGGCTAATCAATAATGAGACAGACTTGAGGAAAAAACATGGCTTGAAAACAGCATATTTATATTTTATTTTATAAAAATTAGTATTTCAACAGAAAAAGTTACTATCTGGGTGATCTGTGGAAATTTTACATGTGCCCTGGTCATTGTGGTAAGTCTATTTGAGTCTTATGTTTTCTGCAGAGAACAGCAAATATGCTAGCTGACCAGAGTATCAGTGTTTTTAAAAAAAACACCTATCCACAGAAGTCCTTTATAGGACCATATGGCTATTTCTTTGCATAAGTGATTTTCATGGCGTGAGATGGAGTGATCTTGAATCCTTGGAGAGCGTCTCGAGCAGCCCCTGCTTGGTTCTCATTTTCAAACTCCACAAATGCGATGTCATGGCGCCCTGGCACTAAGCGTACTTCTTTGAATCCGGGAAACCTTTAAAATAAGGTGAAAGTCAAAAAATACTTCTTAGCTCAATAATACATCTCTCTTCAGTAGCTTCTTATCAGAAGCATCTACTACTGCATTAGTTATTGCTAATGAAAGATTTAAATTGAAGGGTTTTACATGTTCTATCCTTAGAACTATGTCTCAATTAAGAAATAGTATGTGGAAGCAGTTTAATTAGAGCTGTACACATACAGAAGCAATCTATCTAGCTTTAAAACTGCTCCTGATGTCCTTTGGACTTTAGTATTACAGTCACCAGCTTGAATCCAATGCAAATAAATAGCAGATATCACACAATCAAAACCAGCTACGAATACGATGAGATTTGCTTTCTGAACCAAGTCATCAGAACCAACATCTGTAACCTTGGCAGTAAGGCTAACAGCTAAAATACCTTCAGAAGAAACTCTTATTTCTAAAAAGTGAGCTTGTTAACTGAGAAAACACACACAGGTTACAGAAGAATTCAAAGGAGAAATAATTTCTATTCAAAACTTACTGATTAAATAACATGGACAGCATCATCTCATTTGTTTCCTCAGGCAAATTATTAAGGAAAAGGATATAGTTTGGTGGGTTATCAGGCACCTGCAACAACAGAAGATCAAAGCTCAGAAGACTATACATAGTTGCATACAGTTCCTATGCATCTGTCTGCATGATTATTTGAACTAAGACTCACATTTCTTTAGTTTTGCTCATAACATTCTATCTGGGCTTCACCACACCTTTATCAATATGCAGACAGAGCCCCTTCATTCTTTTACACACATATATTAATTTGGAGAGGTCCTTACTCCCACAAAAATCACAATACCATACTGTCTTAGATGTCACATTTAAGCTCAACTAGTCAAGAGCTGACACTGCAATACTCTCTGCACCCAGGTGCCACAGTAGTGGTTGCAGTGCTATTCAAGACACCTGTAAGGCAGTGGTAGAATGTACGAAGGACTCGCATCCTTCCAGAAAGCTGAGGGTAGCCAAGCCCTGTTTACCTGCAGTACAACCAAAATACTGAGTATCTCTGGGCAATCAAAACTCACAAAATTCACATGGTTTTATTACAGAGCTCAATTAAAATGTAAGTAGAAACCCCTTTAGATTTAGAGCTTTAGTCTTGTAACAGATTTGCCTGCTAATATGAATTTGTAGCCACTCACCACAGACAAGGCTGAGTAGTCACCTGCTGATACTGAAATCTTCAAGTCATCAAGCAAATTATAAATCTAAAAATAAACTGGACACCCCAACTTCAAACATCCTCAAAGCAGTGCCAAATAAAAAGCCTCAGCAGAACAATCTCCTTCTACTGATGGAAATATTCTAGGTAGTGCCATCAGGAAATAAACTTCTGATGTTCAAAGAAATACCCAAACACTCAGTGCTGTGCTTTGATGCAAACTGACATGCACATATTGTGCCTGAAAATCCAGGGAGCAAGACCTTTTCCCCTGTTGATTATGTATGCAATGGCAGTACTCAAGAAAGATGCAGGGCAGGGCAGACAAAGATATTCTTCTATGGTACTTGCTCTCCTGCAAATCTTGGCTCTTTACCACTTTCACTTCTAACATGAATCATTTAGAAAGTCACTGAGCAGACAAGATGAATGAAGTGTAGAGAGTTGTTCCTACATCTCCACACAATCCTTTGGAAAGTAAGACACTTGCGAGAAAAAAGAAAAAGTGAGCAGAGAATCCCTAAACTCCTGAAATAAGGCTTTTAGGCAGATATTTTGGCATCCCATGTTGTCCTCCTTTTCTTTATCTGCTGCCAGAAAAAAGTAAGCTAAAGGGAACCTATTAGCAATGAAAAAAAAAATTAAGAATCCTTCAACTGATACTAAGCACAGTCCAAATTTAAGAATCCAGTATGATTTTGTAATAGTGCTGTTTTCTGTATAGTAATGAGAAACTGCAGATTTTCATTTCCTGTCAAACAGATCTAGTAAAAAAGGGATTTGTTTTGTTTGTTTACTGTCATGTAGCTGTTAGACAAATGTCTTATAGGACAAAAAACAAAGCTGGAAAATAAATCTTCACATTTCCATGTGTAACAAACTATTATTCATAGAGAATAATTATAAACATTAGTGCTTTTAGTGATAAAAATAAAAAACATTACCTGATTCTGTGGTGTAGTCCCTGAGGCACTGGCTGAATTCTGTGTTGCTCCCTAGCAAGTAAGTACAAAATAGTTTTACAAAGGTGTTACATTAGAAATAAACAAGCACATCTCACCATATTTCTCTACAATTCAAGACATATGTTAAAGGTTTTTTTGAGCTGCAACCCAAGAACATTCGGTGCCTATGAGACACTTCTCAAACGGAACAAATCCTGTTAATTTTGCTTGGCTCCAAAACCAGGCAATCAAAAGAAATAACATCAGTACCACCTGATCAATCGCATGGCTGAGTCAAGTAATTCTCCACGTTACAGAATTTTATTTAATAGACAGGGAGAAAGTAGTTTTGAAAATGAAGGCCTAGACAAGTATCCTGGTTTCACCTGGGATAGAATTAATTTTCTTCTTAGTACAGTGTGGTTTGAATTTAGTATGAGAGTAACACTGATAACGAACTGATGTTTTGGTTGTTGATAACTAGGGCTTGTTTGTATCAAGGACTTTCCAGTTTCACATGCTCTGCTAGTGAGTAGGTGCACAAGAAGCCAGGAAAGCTGACCAAAACTGTCCAAAAGCACATTCTATAGTACAGAATATCATGTCCAATATATAAACTCGGGGGATCTGGTCAGGTGTTTTGATGTTTTCTGCTATACTCCAGCACAAAAGCTACTAAATGTTGTTACTTTAGACAAGCCAACCCTTAGTGGAGATAAATTCCAACCTAACTCCTGTTAATCTAACATGGAACATCTAATATCTAACATAAATGAATTGTCTTGTTCTCATTTACCATTCTTCTGTCCTTATTAGGCAACATGGAATTAAAACACCGAAAAGAGCTGGCTGAGCACTTCAAGCCAGTACTAAAGATAAGCCCATTCTCCTTTTTTTTCCTTTGCTTAATAGGTTAGTTTCTACTTTGGTTTGTTGTACATTTGCCCTCCATCTTTATTTCCATCCGGTAAAAGCAAAGGAGGAAAAAAAAAGGAACAGCAAGGACTACATAACCAGACCCCTCTCCTTCAACTTCTAGTAAATACTCAAGGGCTCTAGATAATCCATAGACCCAAATTTAGGGAGTTAAAAAGCAACAAAAGACAACATCAAGTCTTAAAAGAATTACTTAGAATAGCTTTTGTGTGGGTTTTTTTTTAATGGAGTTTTTTTGTTTGGTTGGTTTGTTTGTTTGTTTGACTGTTTGGGTTTTTGTGGGGGTTTTTTTTCTGAACAGAGAAGCAGCTTACCTGGATAACCTTTTTATTTGGTGCGTTTGCTGACTGTTCCAGAGTTTTAGCTTTCTTCTTTTCCTTTCTTTTTTCCTTATCAGCAAAAGTCCCACGCATTTTAGAGATGATATCAGAGTCTGTTTTTGCATACTGAATACGCTTTTTAAAGGAAAAAACAGAGTATATTCTACAGTTAATAATACGGAACGTTTTGCACCACTTACATTAACTATGTATTTACACTTTTTTTTTGCAGAAACTTTTTATACTAGGAACATTGTTATAAAGTGTAGGTACACTTAGAGAGTAACCAATTTTCATAGTTTTTTTCTGAACATAATTACAGAAGTCTAAATAAAAACCCTAATATGCAAATTAATAATTTTAGCTCATTGAAATCAGAATTTATCTAACAACATTTATCTAACAACAACTTTTTAACATCTGTCAAGGTAAGCACCTACAGAGAGATACAGTTGAGCTACACAGAGGACAACCGAGAAAATCGGCACTAGCTCCTATCAAAACTATGAGTTTTCAGTCCCATTTTAAAGGGACTTAAATTTTAAAGTGATTTCTCAGATCTCTGCAGAAACATAAATTCAGCAAAACCCAAACTTCTTACACAGAAAAGGCAGCTATCCACCTTAATCCCAACAGGACTGCATAAATGCTGCTGTTCTTTTGACAAAGGCCTCCCACAGCTGAAGGTTAAGCAGATGCAGGTATAACTATACCAGTGTGCAACATTATTATTTATGCACACAATCTTATTATTTTTCCTATCAGAGACTACCTCAATACAAAACTACACAACAGCTTAAGATTTTTTCAATGCTTTTGTTTAGTGCTTAGAGTATACAGGCTGCAGGCAATGTTCAAAGATGGAAGTACATTTGAAAGCTTATGAAGCCTCAATCTTTTTATTTCTTACTGAGTTCTACTGAGCACAAAACTCCTTAAGGATAAATGGCGGACTGAGTTTGCAAAATTCTGTGTTAAGGATTTAATTAGAGAATCTGAAGGTGTTAAGGCAAATAGCTTGTGGCTCAGCAGCACAACTGCTTTCTTCACTGCTCAAAGCCATAAGCTGAGAGCCAGTAGAACTGTACCCATCCATTGCTGAAGTCATGGGCCATTTGCATGTATTGTTACACCTCACCAACAGACGCAGAATTAAGAGATCCTTAATTGTCCAAGCAGACAAGAACAAAGCAGGTCAACTGTGCTACTCTGCATATCATGAAGCACATTACTAAATCATGTTCTATCAACCAGCACTGTATTTGCTTCACTGAAGTTATTCTGAAGTACAGTTACTTGGTTTGGTGATCTACTGTCAAGCAGAACTAGCCATCAATTAAAAAAAAAAAATCAGTGGTCACAACTGGAAAGCAAACTGGAGATCTTCACCCTTCTCACTGTTACCTCAAAAAGGAAGCATCACATTCTAGCTATTCATTACCAATCATAAAGTAATTGAAAACTAATCTAATTTCAATAATATTACAGAATTAATTTAATCGGTTCAATGGAAGACATGATGAGTAAAATGAAAGTAATAAAGATCTTTAAAACTTCTATCTAGCATAGAAAAACAAAAAGTCCCCCATGTTAAGTTCATAGTGTGTGCGTTGTAACTGCAGTCTCTTCAGCATCCCTCCAGCTTGCACAAATGTAGATACTCATCAGGATGTGACCTGAGTAATCCTTTGGTGTTGCAGTGTGATGCCATTTCCTGTTTCACCTATCCCAACCCCCCAGGTGTGCCAACCTCTCCTTTCCCCTCCCCCTTTGCCCTCCTGCCAAGAGCTGTCCATCAATCTTAACATTCCAGCAGGGGCGTCATGTGGTTGGCAGAAGTTCAAAAAATGCCCGTCAGCCCCGGGCTCCTTGGCCTGGTCACGTGTCACTGTCCCCTGAGACTCGCCCCCTCCCACCTGGTTGGTGGCTCACCTATCCTCTCCCTCCCCCCTCCCCCTGGGCTTAAAAGGACCTTGAGACCATGCAGTAGGAATTCTGTGTGTAGCCGTTACAAGATTCAGAGGTCTGTCATCCTGGAATAAACTCTGGATATAAGCTCTCCGTGGAATCCTCCCCTTTTCTTCTTCACCGTCGCCTGAACGCTTTCCACCAGAGGTAAACTGAGTTTCTACCCTGCCTGGAATTGTTCCAGTGCCTAGCTGCATCATACAGCCAGCCAGGGGTGTCTCTGAGGTGAAACACCACAGCTGCCGCCTCTGGCCAAGCAGCAAGGGCAAGACGAGCCTAGGCACGTCCCACCCGGTAATATTGGTAATTTCTATACTTCATTAACAACTACATAGGAGAGTTCATTCCCAAGGTGCAAGTACCAAAACACTGTATCACACCATCAGGGTATTTTTCTTCTTTACAAAGGTAATGAAATAACATACCATTGGTTTCCCATAAAACGGAAAGCCTTGCAGCTGTCTCAAAGCATTGGTAGATGATCCAAGTTCTTTAAATATAACAAATGCCTGTCCTCTCATCTTCATAGTTTTTAAAGCCACAATGTCGACCACATGACCAAACTGTGAGAACAACGCGTACAGGGACCTCTTCAGCTCTGGGGACCAAGGGAAAAAACAGATTATAACTGGTTACATGCAAATTTCCACTTCTACTGAGTCTGCTGTCCTTTGGGAACAATGTTTTTTAGAAGCTTAAGCTCACACAGCGAATACATGAGTTTGTCAAAACTGTTACATCATTACAAGTTTATTTGTCCAGGTTTTGTAAACTGGTGTGCAACATTCAGTTTCATACCTCAAGGATTCAGGTAGTGAAGAAGTTGTAATGCCATCCATTCTACCATTCCAAGGGAATCACAATTACATAAAGGTATGTAAAAACATATTTTCATACAGGTATATGCACACACAAGTATGATGCGTGACAGCCATCTCGGACTGATCAGAAAATCAAAACTGAAACAAGCAGGAGTAAAGAGATATGCAAAACAAGAATGCAGCAAAATAGGCTAAAAAGCTAAAAAAGTTGGAAATTTTGGTTGTAACTATTTAATCAATTTTCTCAATCATATTCTGGATCAAAAAGCTTATGGCTGCATTGGATTTATTTTAATTATCTATAAAACCTGAATACATGCCAAATTAAACCTTAGTACTATCCAAATCAAGCTAAATAAATAATCGGTACTGCTTAATCATTCTAACACAAAACCCTTACATTTTAACTATTTTAGCAATATAAGAATGCTGTCTCTTCTTTATTGATATTGAGACTTGGTAATACCAGTCCACTGTCACTTTCTCCACCTGCTCCTGACTAACTATATTAACTATACGTTTTTTTACTAAAAAAGGTGTTCTATCAAAACACTTTCCCTAAAAATTACTTTAAGACCTGTATTAAAACAGAAAGTAATTTGTAATCTTAACAGGTAGTTTAACACTCTGTATTTAACCCATGGCAATCCTACAAGATTTAACAAGACCAAGTGCAAGGTGCTAAACCTGGGTCAGGGCAACCCCCAGTATCAACCCAGGCCGAGGGATGGACAGACGGAGAGCAGGACTGAGCAAGACTTGGGGCAATGGTGGAGAAGGGGCAGGACACGCATACTCACAGCCCAGAAACCAACCATGTCCTGGGCTGCATCCAAAGCAGAGTGGGCAGCACCCTGTGAGGGAAGGGATTCTGCCCCGCTCAGGTGAGACCCCATCTGCAGGGCTGCATCCAGATGTGGGGTGCCCAGCACAGGAAGCACCAGGAGCTGTGAGTGCAAGGCCAGAAGACCACCAAGTTGATTAGAGGGATGGAGCACCGCTCCTATGAGGAAAGGCTGAGAGATCTGGGGTTGTTCAGCCTGGAAAAGAGAAGGCTTAGGAGTGATCTTTGGCCTTCCAGTACCTGAGGGGAGCCTACAAGATGGAGAAGGACTGTTTAAAAAAGGGCTTGGAGTGACAGGACAAGGGGTAATGACTTCAAACTGAGAGGAGACTTAGATGTAGTATTGGGAAAATATCCTTTACTATCAGGGTGGTGACGCACTGGAACGGGCTTCCCAGAGAGGCTGCGGACTCCCCATTCCTAAAAGCGTTCAAGACTGGGCTGTAGGGAGATCTCAGCAACCTGATCTAGTGGGAGGTGCATTTGTTTGCTTTAGCTACTGTTTCATTACAAGAAAGCGTTTGCCTAGAGCTTGGATAATGATCTCCTGCTCAGCACTTCAGAGACTTCCGGGAGCTCCTAAAAGCCCCTTTGTAAGACAAGTGCCGTGTGCAAGTGAATGACCAGGCTTCACTGGACAACCAGAAGCGATCGGCAGCCATTCGTACCTTCCTTCTTGATCTTGTCATTGATGTTGTTGATGTAGATGGTGTGGTTCGGCCTGATGTCCATTCTCGGCGGCAACCGCGAACTGCCTGCGGGCAGAGCACACAGGAGAGGCGTTAGCGAACCCCCGGCCGCGACAGCTGCCAACGCCGGCGACACCTCACAACCACGGGCAGCGGCACTACGAGTAGGGGGGCGGCTTGTCTGTCTATATGTCTGCCCGCCCGCAGGCCACACACCCGCCCCGCTCCGGCCCTTTCCGGGCGGAAGAGGACTGCGACGGCAGGACAGGAACTCCAGAGAAGAAGCCCCGAGCTAGCCCCTTCTTGCTCCCACCTGGATCCCAGATCCTGGAGCCCGGGTCCCAGAGCCCCTCACCACCCCTCACCTCCCCTCTCCCGTCCGGCCTCCGCTCTCGATGGCGGCCTGCACTTCCCGCCCTGCCGGGATGCAGCGCAGGCGGCAAAGCCACTCCCAGAGCAGTCGATGAGCCGAATGCCGATAGCGCCGATGGGGAGCGGGGGGTGCGCGCAGGCCGAGAGCAGCGGGCTGAAAGTGTTGTATGTGAAAAACGCCAATCACTTCTTTTTAGAATTTTAAAATTTTAGCAGTAATAAAATAGTTATAAAATAGTAATACAATTAGAGTAATAATAATTTGGACAATTTGAATTTGGACAGTATGAGACAATAGAGACAAAGAGTTACGGACGTCCGGGTACCTTTTTCTGGGCAGCACGAGCCCGAAAAAGGACACACGTTAACAAAGGATTAACCCTTAAAAACAATAGCCTGTTGCATATTCATACACCTCATACATGATGCATAAATTCCATTCAAACACAGGATTCTGTCTGGTCATCGTCAACTTCTTCCTCATAAGCCACACGACGTCATCCTGGCTGTGCGAGGCGAGAAGAAGTTCGTTTTGTTATGTTTGCCCAATTATCTCTTCATAAAAAAACCAAACAATATTAAAGGTAGTAGCAATTTTAATTGAATAAAAAAATTACAAAATTGGATACAATATAATCATTAAAATAAGGGATAATTTGGTTCCAACAATAGCGCATAAGCAAAAGATAACCGCGGGGTATGGAGTGCAGGGCTCATGGACCCGTGCCACATCACGTACAAGTTTGCCAAGTAAAAGTTACCTCTTATATGCTAGGTGTCAATACCATCTCCTCCCATTTTTGGTTCATCATCTCTCAAAGTCCGCCTTCATTACCACCTTTACCACGCATGCGCCACCACTCAATTTGGTGGTCGCACAAGTCTTTGGGGGTCGTTTTGGATGAAGATCCCGTAGTCTTCCTCTGTGTCTTTTAATTCACCTTTGGATTACACATGTGCACCAAGCCAGTACAATATGAGCCAAACTAACATATCACTATATCTACACATCAAGGCAATAAATCTTTTATAATTAGCATTTTCTGGGACCCAACCAGGTTCTTGTTCATTTTTAGCAACTGCATCTTCAGCCTTTTCCTGTGGTCCTTGAAAACATCTGCTGGGATGGGGTGGAGCCCCTCCTCTCTCTTTCTTCTTTGGCATTACAACTTTTAACTGTTTTATTATTCCCAAAT
>VZSJ01000604.1:1703-21959 GCA_013398405.1 Pheucticus melanocephalus | reverse complement strand
TATTAGCATTTTCTGGGACCCAACCAGGTTCTTGTTCATTTTTAGCAACTGCATCTTCAGCCTTTTCCTGTGGTCCTTGAAAACATCTGCTGGGATGGGGTGGAGCCCCTCCTCTCTCTTTCTTCTTTGGCATTACAACTTTTAACTGTTTTATTATTCCCAAATATTGATTACTGTATCAATATTGATTACTGTTTCAATTTTTATCAGCATGAATCATACCTATTTACCACAGTTTCTTTTGATAATGGAGCAATAAATTCCCTTTCTCTGAAAGATTTAAGTGTCCTGTGACTGCTATCTCAGTGCGAGTCCTTTCTTTAGAAAAAAATTATCTTACATAGCATAGTTTCTATTTTAACATTTTGTTATAACTAAAACTATATTTACCACATTACTTAAAAGAATTAATACAGCATTACTTTCTAACACAACACATATAATATTCATTTTAATATTTGCAAAAAGCCAATCATAAAATACGCATTTTTCACATTATAGATGGATAATGACATAATTGGGTCTCACAATTAAGGGATAACTATTGTGCGAATATTAAGAAACGCTTTAGTGATGTATAGTTATGTTATTGTAGTTTAAATGTCCACTGTTCTCCCCATAGTTCCCTCCACCCCCCCCCATATTGTTGCCATCAGACACCCGGGGTTTTCTAGGACAGGTGCACAGGTGTCCCTTACCCAGGGCAGTTGGGAAGGGAAAAGCTTAGAGCTTAGCAACACCTGATCTCCAATCAAGTTACAAGAAAGAAGTCTCCACCAATAAATGGCAAAGAAGAGCTGACTCTGGGAGGGGCCAGGGCTGGCTGATGCAACCCCAGGGGTATAAAAGACTGAGCATCCACCTTGAAGATGAACTGGCTGTGTGGTATTCACGAGGGGCAGTTCCCAGTGCTGCGAATTTTTCCTTATGGAGTCCTTTTGTTGTATTTTTGTCAAGGTTTAATAAACATTTTTAAATTTTCAAAGTGAGCAGTTGTTTCTCACAAAAGGGAGAAAGTGGGATAAAAGCAAGATAAGGATAAAAAGGGATAAAATTTACTGTCGGCAGAAATGGGCATTTCTTGCCCCAGAGTTTGGCTCTGTCCTGTCCATAGAGCAGTAAGCGAAGATAAGTGTGGTTTGGTTTTGGGGTGGTTTTTTTGTTTGTTGGTTTGGTTTTGTTGGGTTTTGGGTTTTTTTGGGTTTTTTTTTTTGTTTGTTTCTTTCTTTCTTTCTTTTTGTTTGTAGGGATTTTTTTGGTGGTTTTTTTTGGGGGGGGTTTTTTTGGTTGGTTGGTTTTTGTTTTTGTTTTTGTTTTTTTCTGGTTTTGTTTCTTTGCAACACCTAGAGCAGCAACTTGGGAAAGCATGGAATGGTTTGGGTTGGAAGGATCTTAAAGGTCATCTAGTAAAACCATCCTGCCATGGACTTGGACACCTTCCACTGGATTGGGTTGCTCCAAGCTCTACCCAACCTAGCCATGAATACCCATGCCACAGCTTCTCTGGTCAACCTGTGCCAGAGCCTCACCACCCTCACAGTGAAGTATTTCTTCCCAATATCCGGTCTCAACCTGTCCTCTTTCAGTTTTAATCCATCCCCCCTTGTCCTGTTGCTCCATAATCCATTGCTCTCCAGATTTCTCCTTATAAATAAGGCCTTATTTATTAAATCTCTCCTTATAAATTAGGCCCTTTCTGAAAGGCCACGGTTAGGTCACACCAGAGCCTCCTCTCCAGGCTAAACAATCCTAATTCCCTCAGCCTCTCCTCATAGTGGACAACCTCCATCCTGCAAACCACCTTTTGTCCCTTCTCTGGACTCTCCCCACAAGTCCATGTCCTTCCTGTGCTGGGTGGGGATCCCAGAGCTGGGAGAATGCAAAATCTTCAAAATTACTGTAAACATTCAGTAGGCAATATTTGGGTTTAGTTCCAATATTGAAAAGGCAGTGTATTTTTTTGAATGTAATTTCTTGAAGGTACTTTGAAAATCCCTCTGGCAATGCTGCCTCAGAACAAATAAACAGTGCAGACATTAAGGTTGCAGCCCTTGATTTTTTTGAATAATTTTGCCAGTTGCATGCCTTCATTTCTAGGAATTATTAGGCAGATTTTTTTTCAGAAACAATTAGAAGTCGCAAGGGCTTACATATAAAAAAAAGGAGTTCTTGCAGGGAAACTGCTTCATAATCAATGAAATAGTTTTTGCTTAAGCTATAAATTATACTGGGGCAGGCCATCTATTTGTAAAGAAGCAGGAATATTAGGAAGGGTTCTTGGTTCAGTAATATTTCAGGAAAAAAAACCCATTACTCCAGATCCCAGAGAATGTAGGAAGTATATAAAGAAAAACATGGATTAAAGGGATTCAAAAATAAAAGCCAAAGGCAAATAAGCTGTTGACTGAGGTGTCATTCACTGTTGGAAGAAAACTGTGCTCTGCAGTTGTTCACAGCAAAGCATGGTGTGGGAAGTGTAGTGCCAGTGGATGCCTTATGCAATGCATACATGTGACAAATTCCGAATATGACAAGCAGCAGTTCTGGTCAAGTTTTAGGGTTCTATTTATTGTTCTTTGTTTATTGTCTTAGAGTTAGTTGTTAAGATAAAGTACAGATTTGAAATCCAAGCATGAACAATACATTAAAATTCTTTTTCAGAAAGGCTGACTCTACTGTTTTATACCTTCATCAGCAGTACAGTCCATGTAACTATAATTTATTAGCAATGTTTGTCTTGGTTTGGAAAGACAGGTGTCTGCTAAGGAAGGCAGGAGCCTCCCATGAAATGGAAAAAAAGTGTAAACCCCCTCCCTCCGAATTGTTATAAATTTGAAAATAAGGGGCTCTCAGGCAAAAATATGTGAGCAGGAGTAACAGTTCTTTATTAGGGAAGAAAATAAAAAGATAAAATAAACAATACAGCAAACTAAAACAACACTGACAGAGTCAGAACACAACCTGACACCCTGTTGGTCAGGGGGTTGGTAGCAGTCCAATTGGAATTGTGGCTGCAGTCCTCCTGCAGTGTCAGGTGTGGTTCTGTTGGAGCAGTGATCCTGTAGAAAGATGTAGTCTTACTCTGAAGATCCAGTGGAAGAGGCATCTGTTTCTCTGGAAAATCCATTGGAGAAGTTGTGCTGGTATTGAGAATCTCAAGGTTATATCCAGGGAGGAATGCTTGGCTGCTCCCTCTGGGCGGAGCATCTCACAATGGGATGCTATAGTTCTTATCAGTCATGCAGTGACATTCAATAGCCTATTATCAGCAGATGTCTCCCCATAAGGAGAAGTGGTTGTGGAACAGATAAGGAAAACTGCCCTCAGAAGGCAACTGCCATACAGATGGCAAATAGAATACAATTTGCTTGGTAATCCAGGACAATGTTCAAAACTGCTTATTTGTTATTGAGTCAATGCAGATAAAGGAACTGGTCTCATAGAATCAAAAATCTTGACATTTTATAAATAATTTTTAAAATTAAGTCCACTGTGAAAATGCATATTATATGCTTGGCTCTTCACAAATGTCAAAAGGAATACTATATGTGTTATGTTGGGAGTTGTATTAATTTGTAGTACTGTAGGCTATAACATAATATAAAAATAGAAACCATGTGATGTAAGATACTTTTCTAACTAGCTCAAAGAATAGATAAGATAATCAAGAAATTCTTCACACAGAGGTAACAGCAGCAAGACACCAAGATTTCAAGAGAAAAATTATTGCCTCCTTATCAGGAAGAACCAGACTTCAAGGAGCCGAAACATTGATTTACAAGATGAGGGGGGAAGTTGACAATAACCAGAAAACACTCTCTGTTTGAAAAGAATTTTTGAATCGTGTATAAGATATATGAATATGCAACAAGCTATTGGTTATGAGTTAATCCTTTGTCAATGAGGTGTGGTTTTGTGTAGCAGAGAGAGCAAAATGCACCCAGATATCTGTGAAATTCTTTGCTTTTTATTGTCTTTTATTATCCTAACTCAGATTGTCCAAATTCTTATTACTCTAATTTTTATTACTCTTTTTATAACTAATTTATTACTATTAAGCTTTTAAAATTTTAAAACAGGTATTGACGTTTTTTCACACCTTCAACTGCCCATAGAGAAGACATTCTAAAAACAAACACGAAAACCCTGTCAACCTGACACAAAGTAAGAAAGAATTCATGTCTTCTGTATTTCTTCCAGCACAGCATGCCACACTTACACTTGCTCAGAGTCACTTTAAGGACAGCTGATTTACTCTTGCAGAATTTGAATGCATATAAAGCTGAAAAACTGCATCTTTTCAGCTCCTCAGATGGGATTTCACAGTCTGCCTGCCAGTTCAATAAAAGTGACATTCATTCCTCAGGTTGGCTTTCTCCTCATTTCCCTAAGATTTATCTGAATTATTTCTGTTTCCTTGATCCCCAAACAGAGGTATAGCACTCTCATATTCACTAAAATGGTCATTTATGTAGTCCCTGAATGCTTGAAATATTGTAAAAATTACTTCAAATTTCCTAGAAAGAGTAGCTGCAGCACCTTAATAACCAATTATGGTTCATCACCAATATAATGGGTTGGGAACACTTTCAGCTTGGACAGCTACCTGCTTCATTAGAGGTTGCCAAACAGCTCTAGAGAAACAAAACAAAGGGCACAGGGTTCTTTAAAATATCTTTGCAGCCATCACTTCCTCCCTCCTGCCCTTTGCTTAAGGTGAAGGAAACCCAGCATTTCGTTGTTACTGCTGCTGTTTATTATGAAACCTGTAATAAAAATCAAGGGTTTTTTTCTTCATCTTCCTTTTCTAAATTCAACAAAGCTCTCTGAGGTATAAATGACCAAGAGCTGTGTATGGTGGAAGCTTCACAGCTTCATGCCCTCCTCATGGCCTTGATTGTGTCCACACATAGTGATGATTTACAGTTTTCACAGCTGTTATTTCCTGTAGGAAGATAGAGGGATAAGCAAAGTTACTCTAGTTTATCAGTACAAAAATATTTTGATCTCAATTAAACCCATGTGCTAGAAAGGAACACAAGTGCAGATGTTTTTAGACAAGGCTGGATTTGTCTGCAGTATTTTTGCTCTGGCCTTTGACTGCTCTGTTCTGCTGTGTCAGGGAGAAGGTAATACAAAATCACTAAACACTGGAGCACAGACTAAGACAATGAACAAAGTGACAGAAATTAGGAAATTTCCTAGGAAGTACAAACTGGCACTGTGAGCACATGCAAAGTCAGTATACATGAAGCCTCACATTGAAGACAGAAAATGCTCTTCGATGGGTGAACAACTTTGTGACCTATATTCAGTTGGAAGGGGTGAAAGGGAAGGGATTGTTCCCTATAAATCAGGATTTCCTGAGCAGTTGGACTAATTGCTGCTGCTCAAAGCTGAGGAGTCCACAGGGATTTACTGATGATTGTTCGCAGGCTCTTCATATGTGATCTCTGCAAACTAGCAAAGCAGAGATTATGGACAATGCAATGGACAAATTTAGTATTGATAAGAGTTTGGCAACACGCTTGGCAAAGCTTCATTCAAACCCCCTGAAGTAATTTTAACCACCCAGAAAAAAAAATCTGGCTGACACTGTGTGGGGGAAAATACAACACCCAGTAGTAGGCAGGGAGGAAAGCAAAAACAGATGGGGGAAAATGTATTGCACTTCATTTAATAAGGCTGCTTTCATAATCACTAAAAAGATGTTTGAGTGTATTGCTGCTTGATCTGAAAGGAAATAACCTCCACACATTCATCTGACATTTATTATTGGCATTTTATACTCCTGATTGTTTAATATACTGCTTGCCAGACTGTAATTTAGTCAAGAGAGCTTCACTAACCAGAGGGAGAGTACACTACCATGAGAAATTATTTATTATTACTGTTTCAGAGGAAAATCATTGTATCATGGCTAATACAAATGTAGCTTGTTCTCTTGACCAAGTAATCTATTTCCTTTACTGAGGAAAACAATAAGCACAACCATTTATTTCTTTGGACCCACTTCTAGTGCATGGAAACATAAGACTGTTGTGTTGTTTAAAGAAATAAATTACCATTTTTAAGTGAACCAGAATTAAATTTTAGATACTTACATTTGTAGTTAGTTATATTCATCTATATATATGGCAAATAAGTATATTTCATTTTTGTGTTTTATCAAGTGTGAAAAAAAAATCACTTCTAGACTATCCTTTCCTTTATGGTGGAGCTTGTTCCCTCTCAGACCAGTATTTCGCTGCTGACAATTTCAGGACCTTGCATCTCTTGAATTACACGGCTGCCTCAGTTCCCTGTGGCAGAAGCTCATCTGAAATTTCAGGGTGCATGGATGTAACTCCTCATATTTGTTATATTTATCATCACCCTGATTCCCAATTACCTTGGGTATCCTAATATACTGAAAGAGTTGAAATGTGGGTAGCGCTCTTAGTTTCATACAGATGGCTTAATGTGGGAGATAAGAAGAGTCTCATGGAGTAAGTAGAAGGCCTTTGCTCACTTTGTTACACTTTACTCTCTGACAATTCAAGAAAAGCACTGTGGGAAATGTACGGCTGGCATGAAGACAAAAGCAAGTCATGTAAGCTTCCCATGGACAACACTTCATCAGAATACAGAGGAATGCGTGGACAGCAAGACAGGAGTTGGCATGTGGCCAGTGTGTTTGTTTAGTTAACAAAGAATGCTACCAAGTATAATTTTAGCCACAGTACTTTTAGCACATATAAAAACCTACCATAGTGGCATGGTACACAGCGCCTTTCATGATGGTAATAAACTTGATTCTTTTTGGAAGAAAGAAGGTCTGTGACTTCATTCATGACAGCTTAAAATTAGTTTAGGGTGCTGGGGTTGTCCTTCTATTAGTATTACATGGTGGCAGTAGCATCTGTCCACGCTGCAACTCTTTGCTGGCAAGAATATCAGACAGCTGGTATGATTTATTGTTGTGCAAGAACACTTGCATTCCTTTCTTTTTCTTTCAAACTGGGTTAGTTTTTGTATAATTTTATTTCAATCAGCATAGTAATGCAGTGTGAGTGATGTGATTTACGTTTGAATTCAGTACTTTCAAATCCTCATGCACATGATAAATTGAAGTATAATGAAACCAAAACTTACTTGCTTAGCTGTATGAAATTGCCTAGATGTTTCCTTCCCTTCTTTGTAAAAAAAAAAATCTCTGTGATACTAAAGTGAGACAAGAAGGAGGAGAAGGTGCTCCAGTTGACAGAGCAGAGAATCCCCCACAGTCCCTAGAGGACATCATCGTGAAGCAGGTTGTCTCCCAGCAGTCCCTGGGGAACTGTGGAGGAACACATACCTACACTGCAGCCTGTGGAGGGCTCTATGCCACAGCAGGTGAATGTGCCTTGAAGGAAGCTGCAGCTTGTCGAGGGAGGGAGGGCCAGAAAACCATCCTTGACCTCTTCTTTAGTGGAAGAGTATGAACCTAGTATCGGTCGAGCACAGCTTGGCCCAGAGCCAACTCTCCAGGGAAAGAAGGTGCCGGGGCTGGCTCACAACCGAAAGCCTCGGGGGGGTCAAACCACCAGATAGCTAGTGATATTCAGCTTGTGATTAGCAGCTCAGTGATTCCAGTGGAGCTATCTGGCGTTTGCCCCGGCTTCCAGGTTCCAGCAGATGGGAGAGGGAGAAGGCACAGAGGCAAGATATTCCGCAGAAAGCTTCTTTATTCAGGGTAGTGTGAAGGGGCTCATCTCTGTAGCTTCTACCCAGCTAATAGGGTAGGGGTGCTATTTTTATAGCCTTGGCCAGGATCCAGAACTGGCCAATGGCAAAGGTTAGGTGCATGCAAGAGTGACCAATAGTTAAGTGAACATAAGTTTTCCTTATAAGGGTAAAATATAGGGTCTGGTTCAGGGGGTCAGAAACTGCTTGTGTAAGCAAATTCCTTGTTAGATTCTCCAGGGTGCTTTAGAAGTCCCAGCAGAGTTTACTACAGAAGAGTACATACAAATGTTAAAGACATGCTAACTCTAATCTATTCTCTTTCCACTTCTTGTCTTAGGTAAGTAAGAAGACAATCTAAGAATTAGAAGCCTAAATTCTTTCACTTGAGGCTCCCATTCTCTCTGCCATTCCCTTAATATTTAGTTTGATATGAAGTAAAACTCATGATGAAGTTCTTAAGGCTTGATGTTCAGGCTTTTCAGAAAATAGGGAGTGCAGATAACTCTTGTTGCTGTCATTTTTTTCATAGAACAAAAAAAGTGAAATTACTGTTTTTGAAGGACTTATGGAAATCAATTGGTAGAGGTGGTGAGACTGAAAAGTACAATTAATCTGAAAAGAGAGTATCATGGGGTGACCCCAGCTGTGTACAAGTTTTTTACCAGGAACTCCAGACTTTTAAACAGACTGAGGACACAAAAGTTGTCTCTGGGAATATTTTGGTTGGTATAGTACATTAATCTTTAAAAAGTTCTATCTATTTTACAGTTATGACTTAGGCTTTAAATTTTATGTGAAAAGAAATATTTGTGATTCAGATCATTTCCATTTCTGAAGCATTTCAGTTGTTGACAGTTTTTGCTGTCTCCTGAGGGCAGGAAAATAGTCTTTGTACCAATACTGAAACAAACTAGATGGAAACAATTGTTTTCCTCATTCTTTTCTGTCTATTCTAACACAGCAGCAAGAGCACTGCTATGAGTCTGAGTGGCCTTACCACTCCTGGATGACAAACTTGTAGTGGCTAGTATTTTATTTGCACACATTTCTGATGCCGGTTGTTAACTGTTGTGCAGAAAGATCTGTCAACTATTTTCACAGGAGGACACTCCTGAATTGCTTCACTTGTCTCTGAACCAGAGAACTAAGCTGGCACTCCATTTCTCAGATGTTGCTGTGCTAGCCCCCAAACCCATTTCCTTCAAATGCATTTTACTTTCAACCAAAGCACTTCATTACTTCATGATGTAATCTCTTGTTCTTAATGTTCGGGGGATTGTTTTAGAACCATAAGAACATATTCCAGTAAGCAGGTAGAACATCTGCCTTAAGTAGTATCCATCACTTGGCTTTGGTTCATGCATCATAACATCTGCAAGGAATGTCATTTACAATCAATAGATGGGCTGGGGTAACGGGCCACAAGTATAGGAATCTTTCTCCAATTAATTTTGCTTTAGAATTTAGCTCTTATCATTTCAAGCGTGTCTTTATGAAAACAATCAACTATTTATTACCTGTACCACAATGAAGAACAATCAACAGTGGCTGAGCATCCTACAACAATTCCAAGAAGAAGAATGGTCTGAGGCCCCAGTGCAGCACATGGAGTCAGCCATCAAGCCAGAGTCCTGCAGGCGTCTTCTCAGCCTGGAGAAGAGCAGACTGGGCAAATTGTTAGAGCAGCTCTCCAGGATCTGAAGACAGCCTACCAGAAGGAGGCAGATGAGCTACACAAGGACATGGACTGATAGGAAAAGTGTGGATGGCTTTAAAACCTGAAGAGTATATGTTTCCTTTGGATATTGGGAAGAAATTCCGTGTCAGGAGGGTTGTGAGACACTGGAACATGTTCTAAGTGACCCATTCCTGGAAGTGTTCAAGGCCAGCTTGAATGGGTCTTTGAGCTTAAGGCAATCTAGTGGAAGGTGTCCCTGCCAATGACATGGGGGGGTGAAATTAGGTGAATTTAAGGTCCCTTCCAAACCCAACCATTCTATTATTCTATGGTAATATCCATTCTGTGCAGTAGCAGTAAGTAGTTGAAGATAGAAATAAGAGACTATTCATTCTGAGAAATTGCTATCTAATGACTTTAACTGTTTGGGTCTCACATATATGTTCCATTTAGCAATACTATATCAAGTATCTAGTCCTCACTCTTTATCATACAAATGAATGCAAATATTTTATCATTTTTAATGTTTCTGACATTCGTGAATTTTCTTTCTTTCGTTCTTTCTTTCTTTCTCTCTTTCTTTCTTTCTTTCTTTTTCTTTCTCTCTTTCTTTCTTTCCTTCTCTCTTTCTCTCTTTCTTTCTCTCTTTCTCTCTTTCTTTCATTCTTTCTTTTCCTTCCTTCCCCCACTTCCTTCCTTCACTTCCTTCCTTCCACTACGTCCTTCCTTCCGCCACATCCTTCTGCCACTTTCTTCCCTCCCTCCCTCCACTTTGATGTTAATTTGCAAACTGTCAAGTAGTTACAGGAAATTACTCTTCTTTAAATATCATTTTGAAGCTTAGAAATGAAGAAAGAACAAAATTGTGTCAAAACAGTGTGTTTAAAAGCAATTTTAAAGTGAGAATTAGCTATTGAAAATCCAAAAATCCAAAAATGAAATGATGAAATGGATGGTTTTAAGGGATATTCTTTGTATTTCTGTGATACAAATGAGGATCTCAATTTTTATGCCTTCTAAAAACACATTTTGAAAGTTACTACTTTGAGTAACAAAAATATTTCCAAAACAAGGAACTTGATTTATGCAGATGAAAATATCATCTTCCAAATAGTCATCATCAAGTCCAAACGATTACCCTGCTTTTACACAGTAAACTTTATGGAGATTTCTATTCTCACACAAACACAGAAGAATTTTTCAAATTACTAGAAAATCTTGAAAGGCAAATTAACCTTTGAGAAAAAAGATCCAAAAAAGAGCAGGAAATTATATACGTCCACACTTGCTACATGTTGGTTACTAAACATTGACTCTGGTTTGTGGGCGAGTACACTTCCCATTCACACACGCAGATACCCCTCTTCCTCCTGCACACAGAGGTGTGATTGTTGGGTCTCAAAGAATGGGCTATCCTTTTGCTCTTCAATAGGTTTTGGTTCTCAAAGTCATAGCGTATTCTTCCTGAATCTATTACCTGGAATTGTTTCCTGGAAGGTAATGTGCTTGTATCTGTTCAAAATGGGGAGGAGGGGACAGGGAGCACGGCGATTTGAAAAAAAACTTGCAGCTTATGTAAGAAAGAGGGGTGCTTCTCGAATGTGCAGCAAATGAAAGATCGGGGGCATAATCGGGGAAAGTTTGAGGTGCTAGTAGAATTTCTCCTTGCGACAGCTTTTAAACTTATAGAAGACAATACCTTATCAATTTCCTGCTTCTTAAACTCACATTAACATTCGAATGGCAGGAGTTCTGGAAAACTTTGCTTCTCGCTAAACACTACGCAGCACTCTGTGGAAATTCTAGGGCAAGATCACGGGATGTTTTCATTACTGGCACAGTTTCTCCTTGCCAGACATAGTGGAAAAGCTTTTTGCTAAGATGTAGGCGACAAGAGACGCTAAAGATGGAGATACGGAGCTCTCCGAAGCAAAGCGCCAGTCCCGGGCGTCCTTTGGCAGAAGCCACACTCCGGAGCACACCCCGACTGGCCCAATGCTCTTCGACTGGCACAATGCTCTGTGCACGAAGAAGCCTCTGGGAGCCGGAGAGAGCGGCAGCTCCCGAAAGACGAAGAACTGAAGCCGCACAACACTGGGATTGTGTGCACAGCTAGCAACCGTATAGAAAACAGTACCTTGCCATTCTCCTGCCTTTTCCATTCACCTTACCATTCAAACAGAAGGAGTTTTGGGCAACCTTCTTTTGCTTCTTGCTAAACACTCTGCAGGCCTCCATGCAACCTCTAGAACACAATCAGAGATATTTTCTGTCCTGGCACAGCTTCTCCTTGCGAGACTTAGTGAAAAAGCTTTTTGCTAAGATGTAGGTGACAAGAGACGCAGAAGACGCTAAAGACGGACCTAAGCGCCGGTCCCAGGCGTCTTTCAGCAGAAGCTGTGCTCCAGGGCGGCACTGCCACCGGCACAATGCTCTGTGCGCGAAGAAGCCTCTTCGTGGCCTCCGGGAGCCGGAGAGAGCAGCAGCTTCCGAAAGGCGAAGAGCAAAGCTGCACAACATTCTGAATGTTATCTTTTATTGTCTACTTTTACCTACCACTGTGCTTATATCTACTAGAACGAATTTCAACTTAAAAGAATGTATTGTCACAATCCACTCATACAAATGTTGGCTCCTGATGGTTTGTTAACTGATCTCGGAGTGCAAAACACAACATGGAATGGGGATTGCAGTATCAATCTAAACAAATGCACATTTATAGAGTGACCACGGCAAATGCGTGGAAGGAATTAGGGAGAGGAAAAGTGTTGGGATCCATAAAAATCAGAAAGCTTTAGGAAGATGGTAAAAGCAGGCCTTAAGCAGAAGTTATGAGAACAGATGCTAAAATAGCAAAAAAGATTTCTAGGCCGTAGTGCAGACGTGAGAAATGGAACAATAGGCTAATGTTAGTCTGCCTTCTAAGTTGCAACAAGTTTATTTAATGTATATTTTAGAAGGTTAAATATGAATGGAGCTCTGTACTTAGGCTTTTATGAACAAGCTATTGTGTTGAGAATAAGCCGTTATTGTTTTAACCAGAATTACGTATGCTTTAAGATTATTGGATAGAATTATTGTCAATATGCTTTTCCTCGATGTGATTGGCTGAAACCTACTCTGGGACTGTCTTATGCTCTGTTGTAATGTTAAGTTTCTTTGGCATTCTGTTGAAACAGTGAGATGGTCACATCTTTTTGTCTCCATTGTAAAAACAAAGTTATGAGACTGATGTGGAAAATAAACCTCTCAAGGAACTGATTCCAGGTGTCCCGTCCCATTCGTGCTGTAAATAAACTGCCGGTGTGCAAATAGTTTTTGATACTATATTGGCAGAAAAGAATGTAAAAGAGAGGGAGAAAGAGAGAGGGAGTATAGCTACCAAATGTAGAAGGACAGAGTCCTGGTAGTCCAGCCGATGGAGTTTGCCTACTCACATTGGGAAGATCTCCAATCTTGGTTTACTCAAGGTTCTATTATAGTCCATTGCTGAGGGGGAAGCGGAACATATACAATCAAGAGGAAGTCTATTGAAATGGGTGAGGGGGAGAATGGTGTTTAAGATGGGTACAGACAGTCCATGTTCTCAGTGGGATAAGTCAATATCAGCAGTGAGTGGCACCCACTGTTTCAGGACTGCTTTCTATGGGAAACCAGTCTAGGTCCAGTGAACACATCCGTAGGCAACACTTAACAGGCATCCTGCTTCAGTCAGGCCAGCACCCCTGGATCAGAATTACAGGCATCTTTGTCTCAGTCCTTGGTAGGTGGGCTTCAATCTCCGTCCCTCATGGTGGTAGTGAAGCAGATGAAGGATTTTCCATGGAGGGGCTACCAAAGTTGCCCCCGCAAGTTCATCTGGCCAAGAGGTGGGAAAACTCCTGGCCTATTGTCGCAAAGCAGGTGCAAGCATATAGGGCATGTTGCCCCTCGGCAGGCCCTGCTAGAAGCAGTCACTGTAGACACAGCTGGGAACAATCACTTGGCAGGCCCAAATTCTGCTCAGGGGCCTCAGGATTTTTGGCATTCATCCACCACCAGCCGGCCAGAATTCCCATCAGGGTCCTGAGGGTCCCGATATCGGTCCTGTGGATGGTCGTGAGGCGAATGAGGGAAACTTCAGACCGTCTTTCACACGTATCAGAAAATCTATTTACTAAAATGGCCAAAAAGAATGCGTAACATTTAGAATTGAGAAAATAAAACCAAAAAAACCCAACACCAAAACTCTGGAGCAATGTCATTCTAGAGGATGCCATGTATCTATGAGAAGTACAAAAACCTTCTGCTTTCAAATGCACTTACTTGTAGTAAACTCTGCTGGGACTTCTAAAGCACCATGGAGAATCTAACAATGGATTTGCTTACACAAGCAGTTCCTGGCCCCCCGTCCCAGACCTTATATTTTTACCCTTATAAGGAAAACTTATGTTCACTTAACCATTGGTCATTCTTGCATGTACCTAACCTTTCCCATTGGCCAGTTTTGGATCCTGGCCAAGGCTATAAAAATAGCACCCCTACCCTATTATCTTTGAGAAGAAGCTGCAGAGATGAGCCCCTTCGCAACACCCTGAATAAAGAAGCATTCTGCGGAATATCTCGCCTCTGTTTCTTCTCCCTCTCCCGTCTGCTGGAACCTGGGGCCTGGGGCAAACGCCAGATAGCTCCACTGGAATCACTGAGCTGCTAATCACTAGCTGAATATCACTAGCTTACTGGTGGTTTGACCCCCCAAGGCTTTCGGTCGCGAGCCAGCCCCGGCACCTTCTCTCCCTGGAGAGTTGGCTCTGGGCCAAAGCTGCGCTCATAAGACGACCCAATACCAGGTTCATAATTTGGTGCCTCAACGTTACCCAGACTCGCGCCGTGGACGAGCAGCGAAACCGTCCGGTTTCTGTTCTGCCTACACTGGGAAGTCTCCCACGGTGAAAGAACTTTTTCGTTTTAGAAGAATCCTATTTCTGGGGGCCTGATTCGACCCATGAAACCCACATCTGACAATTTTGTCCCATGGAGAATCAGAGCAGCAGACACCTTCTCACAGAAACCTGATCCCTGAGGTGTAAGTATGAATTAATTATTGGGCGCAAATCTCCGGGACACACTTTTTGTTTCTTTTTTTCTTTTTTTTTTCCTTCTATTTTTTTTCTGTGGAAGGCAATATGGGTGCTTTTCTAAGTACCTTACATATGAGACACAGGGAGAGAATGATTTATGCCAATTTAGTAGAAACCTTAATTGCTAACAATTTTTCTTTTTCGAAAGGCAAACTTTCAAAACCCACTCTTAAAAAATTCGTAAGATGGCTTATCTCACAATTTCCTGATATCGATAAGGACTGAGTTACAGAAAACTCCTTTTGGGACAGAGTTGGAACTACTCTGTATGTTTTTTCAAACCAAGGAGGATTTCTCTGTTTCTAAATTTATGCCTCTATTTCACATAATCACCAAATCAGTTGAAAACCTTCGCCAAGATAAAACCTCTTCACTAACAAATTCCTTTCCTTCTAATGCTAATGAGTCTGATAACATCTCAGAGACAGGCAGCCCCCTCAGAGCAGAATCGGCCAAACAGGTCCCCACCCAGCCCTTGCTTGTAACAGGGGGAGAAATCGCCCCCCCTCCCTCTTCTCAGACTCAAAAGATATTTCCAGTCTCTCCTTCTTCTGCGGGGACCCCCCTTCCCACGCCGTGCCTTACTGTAGAAGCCCCCTGCCCCAAGGCTTCGTATACCACTGGCCCTGGTCCGGCTATCTCTTCCTGCTCAAACCCGGTGTCACAAATTCCTGCTTTTGTCTCCCTCCCCTCCGCCCGGACACATTTGCCTCTGCGTCCGCCCTCTCCCCCGCGCCAGGGTCCCCAGCCCCCTCTCTTCCTGCTATCCCATCCTTTGCTCCCCTTATCTGGTCATTGCATTCAAGTTTCCCCGCTCCCGCCTCCCTCCCTGCCTCCGCGGTGCTCACCCCGCCCCCTGCTTCTCCCGCGGTCGGTACGGGGCCCCCTCCTACCCCCGCTTCCCCCACCCTTGCGTCGGTTTTGCCCGCCTCTCCAGTGATCCCCGCAATTTCAACCGAGGTGCCTCCCCCGGCCCCTCGGGGTCCTGTGCCCACCGCGCCCGTGCCCAACCTCAACCCCGTGTGGCCGCCCCCAGCTCCAGCCTTGGTCCAGCCCTCCGTCCAAACCCCTCCTGCCCTCGCCGCCGCCGCCCACCCAGTACAGTCTACGAGCAGACCAGCCCCTCCCGGCGTCTCCCCGAGCCCTGCTCCCACCCCTCCACCCTGCGCGGCGCCGGGAAGGGCCCACCTAAACCACGCATGCGTTATATCGCCATCCATGGGATCCCTAGCCCCCCAACCCAGCGGTATTGCCTGCACACCCCGAAACCTCTCAAACATACACCCCCAGCCTGCGCTACCTCCTTGTTCCCATGTGTCCCTCCAAACTGAAACCTCATACCAGCGCGATGCTGCGGGAAATCTCCGTGCTGCAACCCCCCCCGCATGTTCCCTGTCCCTGCTGCGCCGCCATTCCTGGTCCTACAGCGCCGCCTACTGGCCTCTCACTGAAACCCTCGAAAAAAATCTAAGCGAAAGAAACATAGCCTTTCTTCAGACGAGCCAAGTTGTTCCGATGAGTCCGATTCTGATACGGTTCATACGGACCCATGGGCTCTCATTAAGATAGCGGCTACAAAAAAAGGAGATTGGGAGCTAGCTCAAAAAATCACCGCTTTTCCAGTGGAATACAGGACAGGTCGAAATGGTGGCGAATCTATTAAGATATGGAAAGCTATTTCAGACAAAGAGCTAATACAATTAAGAACTATAGCTAAAGAACATGGGCGCGGTTCACATATCTTTAGAAATTTTTTAGAAGCTATGTTCTCTGCTCATGTTCTGGTTCCCCATGATTTAAAGAATATTTCACAATGCCTCCTGTCCCCGGCTGAATATATGTTATGGGACAGGCAATGGAGAAAGCAGCTAAAGGAACTCTCTGATTCATATGCTGCAGATGATGATAAGACTGATTTTACAGTTGATCAACTTGCTGGTGAAGGGGATTTACAAAAACCAGCCCAACAAATGGAAACGCTCCATGATATTGCGATGGCAGCAAAAACCTCCTTGCTTCTTATGCAGGATGAATCTATGCCAACGATGCATTTTTCTGCTATCAAACAAGGCTTTGATGAAAGCTTTATAAAATTTGTGGACAGACTTAAAGATGCTTTGGAGAAACAGATAGACAGCTCAGTAGCAAGGAAGGAACTCTTATGTAAGCTTGCTTTAATTAACTCAAATGAAAAATATAAGGCCATTTTGAGGTCTCTACCTATAGAGTCAGACCCTACCATTGAGCAAATGTTGTACACGTCACTTGTCCAATGATAATACAGTCACCCAAGCAGTTGCAAAGGGGATTGCTGAAGGAGTCTCTGGGGCTTATGCCGTAATAGCTTCTAAGGACCAAGCTAAGTACTATAACTGTGGCGGGCTAGGGCATTACACAAAGGACTGCCCTGATAGGTTTCCTCCTCGTTACTATCATAACAATTATCACGCACCCCGGAATCAGCAGCGCTACCAGCCGCTTCCTTTAAACGCCCTGGGCCGCCCTTTGGAGCCAAATAAATCAAAGGCCACCCAGACCCAATCATGCTCCAGCTCAGGTCGCTCCGGACCTAAGGAGGAGAAACCAACCCATGGGACAACGCAGATGGGCACCCATCAGCAACTGGTAGCTGCTTTGTCTATTGACTTTAATGATAAGAATGTTTGGCGTGTTCCCACAGGTAAATATGGACCTAAAGGCAGCCCTTCAGATATTTTAATTATAGGTGACTCTCTTAACAGCCCAAAGGAAATCTCCGTGGTTCCCGAAGTGCTGACAGCGCAGCCAGGACAAGAGATCCTCGTCCAGGTATTTTGCATAAATGTACCATTCTTTCTTTCAAAGGGAACTCCAATAGCACAAGCCTTTTTACTCCCAAATGATCACAGGGAACAGATTCCCCTCAACCCTACAGCTATGTGGGCACAGGTCATGGGACCATCCAAGCCTACCATCAAGTGCAGCATCTCCTGCAAAGGAGAGAAGACCCACCTGCCAGGAATGCTGGACACCGGTGCAGACGTGACCATCATCGCTCGCTCAGATTGGCCAGCACACTGGGATCTACAACCTGTTGCAGGCATGATCTCCGGGATCGGAGGAGCTACAGTCTCTATGAGGAGCAAGAACAACATCCTCTTTGAAGGGCCTGAAGGCAAGCTGGCAACCATCCGTCCATTTGTGGTAAGGGCCCCCATCACTCTTTGGGGCAGAGACGTTCTTTCCCAGTGGGGAGCCTCTTTACGCATTCCCACCCAGGATTTTTGATTGGGACCACTGAGCTGAGCGCGCTACCACAAACACCCCGTCTCACCTGGAAAAGCCACGAAGCAATCTGGACAGAGCAGTGGTCCATAAAGAAAAGCAAACTGCATGCTCTGAACTCTCTTGTGGAAGAACAGCTCAAGAAAGGCCACATTGTAGAGTCCAACAGCCCTTGGAACTCTCCAGTTTTCTTTCTACCAAAGCCTTGGACAAACAGGTGGAGGCTTCTCTAGGACCTTTGCAAAATCAACGAGGTCATCGAGGACATGGGCCCTCTCCAGCCTGGCCTGCCCTCACCATCGATGCTGCCTAGGAACTGGACACTTGCTGTCATAGACATTAACGACTGTTTCTTCGGTTTTCCCCTGCACCCCGAGGACGCTCCGCGCTTTGCTTTTTCCGTTCCCTCCCTTAACAAGGAGGCTCCACTCAAAAGATATCACTGGCTTTATCTTCCTCAAGGCATGAAGAACAGCCCAAGTATTTGCCAGTGGTATGTGGCTCACATCCTGTCTCCCATTTGGAAATTATTTCCAGACGCCATCATTCTCCATTACATGGATGACATTCTGGTGTGTGCTTCGAACAAACTTACTTGGACAAAACTGTTAGGAGGACTATTGAAGCCATAGAAAAGGCAGGAATGGAGATTCGTGAGGACAAAATCCAGTACACTGAGCCATGGACTTACCTGGGAGTCCAGATCCAGGAAAGAACCATCCTACCTCAGCAACTCGAAATTAATGACGACCCGAAAACCCTGAGGGACTTACACAACCTGTGTGGATCTATCAACTGGGTATGTTCACTGCTAGGAATTACATCAGAGGACCTTGCTCCCTTGTTCAACCTTCTTCGTGGACCCAAGGAACTGGACTTTCCTTGCACTCTCACGGAAGAAGCCAGAGGTCCCATCGCCAAAGTCCAGGAAGCCCTGTCTTCACGCAAAGCCCATCGCTACGAGCCTAACCTACCGTTCAAGTTCATCATCTTGGGGAAAGCACCCCGATACCATGGACTGATTTTCCAATGGGACCCTCAGCTGCGAGACTCTTTGCTGATACTGGAATGGGTCTTTACAAGTAGCCAGCCTACAAAGACACTCACCACCTACCAGGAGATCATAGCAGATTTAGTAAAGAAGGCTAGGACTTGCCTCCGCTCTCTTGCAGGTTGTGATTTCGAATGCATATACCTGCCAATAACTATTACAGACTTGGAGGATTTGATACAGACCAATGCGAGTCTCCAGTTTGCCCTGGACAGTTATACGGGCCGCGTCTCATCAGAGATCCCAAAACACACACTTTTTAATCAGAATGATCCCTTTCATTTGATTCCAAAACGAATCCAAAGCAGAAAACCTCTCAAAGCTCTAACCCTTTTTACAGATGGCTCAGGGTCCTCTCATAAGTCAGTTATCACTTGGAGAGATCCCCAAACACAAGACTGGCAATCTGACATAGAGGTCGTAGAGGGATCTCCACAAATTGCAGAGCTAGCAGCAGTTGTCAGAGCCTTTGAAAAGTTTAACAACAAGCCTTTCAATCTGGTCACTGACTCAGCTTATGTTGCTGGGATAGCTATGAGAGTAGAACATGCTCTCCTCAAAGAGGTGCCTAATCCAAAGTTGTACCAACTGCTCTCTAAACTAGTACAGTTGATTTCTCACAGAAAGCAACCTTACCTTTTCCATCCTGGCACAGCTTCTCCTGGCGAGACGTAGCGGAAAAGCTTTTTGCTAAGAGGTACGTGAGAAGAGACGCTAGAGGTGAAGATATGGAAAAAACCAAGAAAGGCCAAAAAACCCCAAGAAAAAACCCAAGAAATGCCAGAAAGAAACCCAAGAAAGGCCATGAAAAAAACCCTAAAAAACCCCAAGAAAGGCGAGAAAACTACCCAAAAAAAAAACCAAAAAGGCGCGAAAAAAAACCAAGGAAAAACCCAAGAATGGCCAGAAAAAAAACCCAGGAAAAAAACAAAGGAAAACCAGAATAAAACCTAAGAAATGCCAGAAAAAACCCAGAAAAAAAACCAAAAAAGGCCAAACGAAACCCAAGAAAAAACCCCATGAATGGATAGTATAAAACCTCAAGAAAAAAACAAGAAAAGCCAGGAAAAAACCCAAGAAAGGCAAGAAAAAATGCAATAATGGCTGGGAAAAAACCCAGAAAAAACCCCGAGAAAGGGCAGAAAAAACCCAGAAAAAAAACACCAAGAAAGGCCAGAAAAAACCCTAGAAAAATCCCAAGAAATGGCAGAAAAAAATCCAAAAAGGGCCAGAAAAAAAACCAAGAAAGGCGTGAAAAAAACCCAAGAAAGGCGTAAAAGAAACCACTACGAGCCGGAAAAAAACCCAAGAAAGACCAGAAAAAAATCCAGAAAAAAACCCAGAAAAAACCAAAGGAAGGCCAGAAAAAACTCAAGAAATGCCAGAAAAAAAACCCAGAAAAAAACCCCAAGAATGGCCAGAAAAAAAAAAAAAAA
>VZSJ01000603.1:47858-61894 GCA_013398405.1 Pheucticus melanocephalus | reverse complement strand
CTGGGGTTTGGCGCGGGGGTGCTGGGAACACTGGGATGGGGCACTTAGAACACTGGGGTACAGGATGGGGATGCTGGGATCACTGGGGTGGGGGCACTTGGAACACTGGGGTGCATGATGGGGATGCTGGGATCACTGGGGTTGGGTCTAGGACAGGAGCATTGGGTCCAGGATGGGGACACAGAGATGTGGGATGGGGGTTTTGGGGTCTGGGATAGGAACACAGGGATTGGGAATGGGAACAGTGGGGTTTGGGATGGGAACATGGGGTCTGGGATGGGCTCACAGGGATTCAGGATGCATCTGGGATGGGGACGTGGGGCCTCACCCCATCCTTGTCCCGCCCACAGCTGCTGTGATTGGGACCCGCCTGCACGTGGCTGTGTCCATGTCCTGTCTTCTCATGGCCTTCTACGTCCTTGTGGGAAAATGACCACATGGGGACCTGCTGGCAGCTCTTGAGAGACCTGGGATCGACTAGAGATCCTGTGACTGAATCCGACGATCCCAGCATGGACCAGAGAGCCTGGTATTGACCCCAGTGTCCCAGTACCAACCAGAGACCCCATTGCTGACCCTGGAGACCCTGGTACTGACCCTGAACCACCCCTGGTCCTGCCCTTGGCAGCAACCTGGATCCTGCGTGTGGCAACCCAGGGACCATCATGGCCCATCACCCTCCTTGAGCCCACCAAGGGCAGCTGTGAGGGCCAATGGGGCACCTTTAGACTGTCGGAAAAAGATTCCCCGTGAATTCTGTAGAGAAGTGGGTGAAGGGACCCCCAGGACTGGGGGACCCAGCTGTGCCCTGTGAGCCCCTTCTCTTGATGCTGAGCTGGGTCCTAGTGAGACCATGGCAGGCTCTGGGGGCCAGGCAGGGTCCCCCCTGATCCGTGGGATCTTCCTATGCCCCTGCAGTGTGGGGGGCCCTGAGGGGGGTCTCCTTCTGCAGTGGGGGGTTGGTGACGCCCCCGGGTTGTAAATATTAGACCACCACATGCAAATAAAGTGGGGGTTCCTCTGTGGCAGTGCTGGCCTGGGGGTCCTGTGGGGCTGGGGGGGCTCCTGTGGGGTTGGTGCCCTGCTTGGGAGTCCAGTGGTGTGCATTGAGGGTCCCACTGGGTGTGTGTGAGGAGGTCTTCGGAGGCTGCCTTCCATGGGGTGGAGGGCTCCTGTAGTTATGGGTCCTGGGGTGAGGAGGATTTGTGCAAATAAATCCTCCTCACGGGGGGGGGGCTGGCCCGCCCGCTTCGTCCAGCTCTCTGGGGCCGGGAGCGATACAGCCCCGCAGCGAGGGGCACGGAGGGCTGTGCCCTGCCCGCGGTGAGTGCGCCGGGCCCCGCCTGCCGCCCGTCGCTGCGCCGGCCGTGTGCCCGGGTGATTCGGGCGGTGCTCGGCGGCCCTCCCATCGGCCGGGGGCGCGCCAGAGCTCTGCGCCACCTTCCCGGCGTGCTCCGCGCGGCTACGGTAGATAAAGGGCCGGAGCGGAAGTGGCTGTGGCTGTGCGCGCGCGTGAGTGTGTGTGCGCGTGTGTGCGCGCGTGTGTGCGCGTGTGTGTGCGCGTGTGTGTGCGCGTGTGTGTGCGCGCGTGTGCGCGCGTGTGTGAGGTGTGTCGGTGTGTGTGTGAGGCGCCAGCCACCCTCCCTCCCTACACGTTGATCTTATTCGATCGGCCGGGCCCCGCCGGGCCGAGGTGAGAAGAAAGCGCCGCGAAGCCCTCGGGCGCTGTGCGGCTGGGCCGGGCGGGATGAGTCGATCAGATAGGCGAGGCCACGGCCGCTGAGCGCCCTGCGATTCTGACCCGCGCCCACGTCGGCAGCCCCGGGGCCGACACCGAGCCGCTCCCGATAGCGGCGGAAGACGAACTGCCCCAGCCTCATCCCGGCCCAGCCAGCCGGGCCACGCGGGGAGGTGGGAAATGCGCCCTGCCGCAGGCCCCGTTCGCGCTTCGCAGGGCTCCGTGCTGGCCTTGCGGGGCCTGCGCGCCCTGTGCCCTGCTGGCAGTGGTTCACCGGGCCCTGCAGCTGTGTGCGGCACAAAGGCTGTACACGGGGCTGTCGTGGCACCGTCCCACTTGTGTGAGCTGAGCGCGGACCTTGCTGGCCCTGCGGGACACCGGGGACTCTGATTAGACCTTCGAGCTTCATGCAGTATGGCCTCTGTGTTTTATTGGGAGTGTGTGGTGATGGGGATAGCCATGGTGGTGACAAGAGGATGGCCACAAGGGCACAACCATGGTGAAGACTGGGAGATGGCCATGGTAACAAGAGGGACAGCCATGGTGCTGAAAAAGCTGTGATGGTAACCGGGGACAGCCCCTGTGGAAACTGTGGAAAAGTACAGTTGGGCTGGTAACAAGAGGATGGCCACGGTGCTAACAGGAGGACAGCTGTGGTGACAGCAAGAGGATGGCCGTGGTTGTGACAAGGGGACGGTAAGGGTGGGTTGACTGAGGGGTGGCTACAGTGGTGACAAGAGGATGAGCCTGAGAGGACAGCCACAGAGGTGAAAAGGGGATTGGCTGTAATTCTGGCATTACTGGGAGAAGCAGCTGCGGTGGCTGCTGATGCTGGTCCTGCTGTGGGGACGCTGAGAGGAGGTCACCAGCTTAATGGTGCTTGGCAGGCTTCATCTGCCAGAGTGACACTGGATGCCGTGGGGCATGGCCACCCCGTGCCACTGTCTCTAGCTGTGGTACAAGTAGGCGTGGGGTTGTCCCCATGCTGCCATAGGGACAGGCATGTTTCCTTCCTGTGGCCATGTCCTCCCTGCCTGTGGTACTTGCTGGCATCTCTGTGCCACCGCAGATGGACATTTGTCACTAGTGTCCCCCAACCCACAGGGTGACCCTTTGCCACCAGAGTTGAGACCTCTGTATCACCTTAGCAGCTCTGTCTCTTATGTCCTCTTGTGACTGTGGCCCCCATATGCCCGTGTTCCCCATCTCCCCGTGTCCTCTATGTCCATGGTGTTCCCATGTTGTCTGTATCCTTCATGTCCCCCTACATCCCCCATCTCCCTGCGTTCCCATGTCAGCTGTGTACCCAGTGTCCCTCTGCAGCCCCTTACCAGCTGTGTTCCTATGTTCCTCATGTTCAGATATCCTGTGTCCCTCGGTGTCCCCCATTGTCCCGTGTCCCCTGTATTCCCCATGTCCCTGTATCAGCTCTGTACCCAGTGTCCCTGATGTTCCTGTGTCCCCCGTGTTCCTATAATTCCTGTACCCCCTTATGTCCCTCATGTCCTCCATGCCCAGAATATGCAGCCACGTGTGTCCCCTGTCCTGTCCTCAGTGCAGTGGGGCTGGCCTGGCTCCGTGAGGACATGGCTTGAGGGGCACACGAGTGGCACCCAGTCTCCGGTGGGGTGGAGGCAGCTCCGGGATGCGGGGGGCTCGTGACCCCCCCTCGCCGTGTCCCGGTCCTCCCCCAGCCCCGGGCGGCGGGAGGAGGGGCTGTTCCCGGAGGCGGGGGCATGATGCCCCGAGACGGTCCTGGTGCTGTTCCTGGCGTAACATTCACAGATCCGTTCCCAAGGATAAATTCCCGATGCCGTTCCCGGGAACGCGATCCGGGGATACACTCCCAAGGATGATGGGGTTCCCGGCGGCGTTCTCACGGATAACACTCCCGGTGCCAGTGCTCGGCGCCAATCTCAGGATACCATTCCCGGGTGTAACCTTGGCCGTGCTGTTCCTGGGAGTTCCCTTCCCGTGTATCTATTCCCAATACCGATGCGCGGTGCCATTCCCATGAATAACATTCTCGATACCGATTCCCGGTGCGGTTCTCATGGCAAGCATTCCCGGAGGCGACGCCAGTTGCCGTTCCAAGGGAGTCTATTCGTGATCCACTGCCCGTTTCCGTTCCCTGGGGCGATGCCCCGTGCCATTCCCACTGTTCCCGGTGCCCGTTCTCGGAGGTGATGCCGGGTGCCGTTCCCGGGGGTTCTATTCCCGGTGCCTATTCCCGTTCACGGGGGCGGGGGCAGGTAGCGGCAGGTGCGCGGAGGCCGGGCCGTTGGCGGGGGGCGGGGCAGCGGCGCCGGTGCTCGCACCGGCCGAGCCGCCGCCGTTGCCACCGCCGTTGCCGCCGCCATGGCCGGTACCGGAGCCCGGTGGATGCCGCTGGCGCTGTGTCTGGCTGTCACCGTGTCACCGGTATGCACCGGAGAGCAGCTACACGTCTGCAAGGAGGTACCGGCACCGGGAATGGCGGGGGGCGGGGGGGGATGGGGGGGTGGGCAACCGGTAACACACCGGCACTGTTGCAACCACCCCCAAATTCTCCCCACACACCGATGAAACGGAGTCCCGGAGCACGGGAAGGCCGCTCCCTATGAGATGGGGGGGACAAGGAGGGGACAGGTGGGGGTCGGGCATCCCGGTGGCACTGGGGATGGGGTGTCTCCTGTAGGGGGGAGGGACTGGCCGACCTTCTGGGGGCCCAGGGAGCAGTCTTTGCTCCCAGTGGCTCGGCCAGAGCCCGAGGGTCTCCTTTGGGACCCCAATTGGTGTCCCCCCATCATCGTCCCTAAGTCCCTACCCCTCAGACACATTGGAGTCTCCCTGAGTGCTGCTGGGGGGTGACAATGAGCGAGGGGCACAATCCCAATGGCCACTTGTCATTCCCAGCCCAGCACATGGTATTCTGTGAAGAAAAACTGTCATTTGCTAGGATCTGTCCACCTTGGGGACAGCGGGTGAGCCCCTAAATGCTCTCCCTGGATTTTCTGTCTTGCCCCCCCCTCCCAGTTTTCCTCCCCCCTCCTCAGACCTGCGGCTGCTTTTAATCTGGGCCAGGATTTTTTTTTTTCTCTGATCCAATTATTTTTGTCCGTGTTCCATGATCCAGAGCTGGAAACAATAGACTGGGGCTGGCACCTGCCCCAGGAGCGATCAGTCCCCCAGAGGGGGTGTCCCCTGTCCTTCACAAGGGACAGCCCTTCTCCCTCCCCTGGCCAGAGCAGAGTTACAGTGGCAGTTTTGGGTACCCTCCTCCCCCAGAGCCACCCTGGGGCTGAATTAGGTCAATTTATGTAGATTTAATGAAAACATGGAAAAGTTTAGGAAGAGAGAAAAAATACCCTCTCCCCAAGGAAATCCCTCAGGACTGAGAGCAGTGTGGTAGTTCAGGGCTGCTGTGGACTGACCCTCCGGGTACCCCCAGGGTGGTGGGGACCTTTCTCTGTGTCCCCATCTCAGGGCCAGGGGGGTTCCATGCTGCCTGTACATGGGCAGGGGGTGCTGCAGGCCTCTCTCTGTCCTCAGTTATCCTTTTCCACCCACCTTTTACCTCTCCAATCCCTCTTTCCCCTTCACACCCCCCCATTCCCCTCTTCCCCTCCCCATTGCTGTGTTTCCAGCTGATGGGAACATCAAAGCAGTTGTTTTCTCATCAACCTGCCACGCTCCAGCAGCCACTGGGAGCATGAAGCCACAGCACCGGCTCTGACACCTCAGCGCTGCTGTGGGGGGGGTGGGGAGCTCCCCTTGTACCCCAAACCCCAGCACCACCACCAGATGTGTCCTTCACCCTGCCCACGCCGTCTGTCCCTGGCATCTCCTTACCAGCCTCAAGCCAGTCTCAGCTTGGTGCAGCTGAGAGGATGGGGGGGGTCACGGTGCCTCTGCTGTCCCCAGCACTTCCTGGTTCCCCCTGGTCCCTTCTGTGCTCCCGCCCTATGCCCGGGGTGCTCCCCGGCTGGATCCGGGTTGTGCCACAGCTGTTTGATGAGCAAAGTGTGTCACAGCCGCGCCAAGGGGCGTGACAGTGCCATGTGATCCCAGGAGCATGGTGGGGGCGCAGGGGTTCACCTCCACACCAGGGAGGGTTGCAGGGCTGCTGCTGTTCCAAGGCTCCTGGGCAACCCCAGCCAGATCATCCCCCCACCCACAGCACCCCCATTTCCCAGCATCTTCTCAAACTGTCCCCCCTCCCCCTGCCACAATACTCCACTACTCTGAGCAACCCCCTGGTCCCCAGCTCCCCTCAATCCAGAGCATCTCCCACTCAAATCACCCCTATTTTCCAGCATCCCCCCCACACTGAACTCTCTCCTGCCCCAGAATCCCCCCACTCTGAGCACTCTCTCAGGCCCCCCTCTCCAGGCCCTGGGCACCACAGGACATTGCCACACCTTAACTCAAAACCATCACTTGAAGGCACTGCTGGGCCCAGGGGCCCTGTCAGGGAGCAAAGGGTGCGGGGGCAGCCCGGGGCGCAGCTCCCTGCACGTTCCCTCTGTGTCTCCTGCAGTCCGAGTACCACTACGAGTACACAGCCTGTGACAGCTCAGGGTCGCGCTGGAGGGTGGCTGTACCACACACACCTGGACTCTGCACTGGCCTGCCTGACCCTGTCAGGGGCACTGAATGCTGTAAGATTGCCACCAGGAATGGCATGGGGTCAGGCTGGGGGGTGGTAATGGCAGGGATGGGAAATGAGGACGAGAGGAGGGAGAGAGTGGGGAGACAAGCACAGTCATTGTTGGCTCCAGTGCGGGCAGGAGGATGGAATGGGATCAGTGGGATGGGAATCCCCCGGGATGGGATGGTAGAAGAACTACACTGGGGTGGGATGGAATAGGAATCACACACACAGCAGCTCCCTGGGATGGGATGAGAGGGATGGGAACCACACACACGGAGGCATTGGGATGGGATGAGACAGATGGGAATCACATGCACACACAGATAGGATGGGAATCACACATGAAGTCATGGAATGGGATGAGAGGGATGGGAATCTCACACACACTGGGATGGAAATCCCCTCATCCCACACATGCACCAGGACAGGATGAGCAAGATGAGCACTCACTCACCTGAACGGGACGAGAGAGATGGAAATCCCACACACATAATGGGATAGGATGGGATAGGAATCCCACACATGGGGACTAGGATAAGAGGGATGGAAATCACAAACACACATGCGCAAGGATGGGAGGGGAATCACACACACAGTCACCAAATGGAATGAGAGCCATGGGAATCTTACCACACACACGTGCACCAGGATGGATGAGCAAGGTGAGAATCCCCCTCACACAAACTTACCAGGAGGGATGAGCAGGATGGGAATCCCAAACACATGCCCCTCAAAAGCCTGGGGGTGCCCAGGTTCCATGGCAGAGCATTACATCCTGCCTGGATTGGGCAGAGCTGGGCATCAGGTACCAAAACACATGGATGGGGGGGTGCCTTTGTGGAATGGTAAGAATTGGGAATCACAGCATCTCCACCAGCTGGAGCACTTGGAAATGCAGAGCTGAGGGTGATGAGGCTGTAGCAGCACCAGGAGGATTGGGGGTGACCCTCCACACCCTGTGCCCCCATCTCCATTGGCAGCATTCTCCTGCAAGGCGGGCGAGTTCCTGGAGATGCAGACGCAGACGTGCCGGCCCTGTGCTGCGGGCACCTATTCACTGGGCACTGGTGTCCGCTTCGATGAGTGGGACGAGGTGCCCCATGGCTTCGCCAACGTGGCCACCAACCTGGAGGTGGATGACGGCTTTGGCGATGCGGCAGAGAACTGCACCGCGTGAGTCACTGTGTCACTGGCTGTGACGCCAGCACATGGGCACCTGGCCTGTCAGGACTGGGTGCAGGGCACAGTGAGCAGGATGGGTGTGACACCCCTGTGCATCCATAGCACCCCTGTGCATCCATAGTGCCCCTGTGCATCCAGTTGCCCCGACACCCTTCTGTCATCCTGCCCTGGGACGTGACACAAGCAGGGCATTACAGGGGCACCCTGGTCACAGCAAGGGAACACCCAGCAGCATCACCCGCCCCCCCAGAAGTGGCAGGATCTGAACCCCATGGGACCTCCACATCAATATTCCTTGGAGATGGAGCACCCATGGAGGTCCCCAGAGCTCCCATGGGGGTCTCTACAGCACCCATGGGGGTCTCTACAGCACCCATGGGGGTCTCCACACCCCTGTGCCACTAGCGAGAGCCTTTAGTGCCACAGTCCTTTGATCCTCACTGGCAACCTCCGAGCTCTTTTGGTTGTGCTGGCAGCCACCAGAGCCTTTCAGTTGTTCCACAGCCATTAAACATCCCACCAGCAGCCACAAAACCCTCTTACTTGTACCACAGCCATCAAGGCCTCTCAGTTGTACCAGCAGCTGCCAAGCCCTCCCAGTTGTTCCGCTGCCACTGAATTTCCCACCAACTGGTTGTACCAGCAGCCACTGGTACACAGCAAATATCAACAGCCACCAAACGCTCCTGGTTGTACCACACCACTGAGCCTTCCCAGTTGTACCAACAACCACCAAACCCCCAGTTTTACTGGCACCACCACGCTGCTCCATTGATGCCCCTCTTATGCATTCCCTACTCCCAGTAGTGTGTTCCTCATCCAGCCACATTCCCAGAACAGGGGGACCCCACTCTCTTCTCCTTGCAGTCCACACGGCTGTCAGCAGGCCAGGGGATTCTCCTGAGGGAGATGTGTCTAGACATCACACCTTGCCATGTCCCTAAGATGTACCCAAGCCCTGTGCCCCCCCATTTCTCATCTGCTTCCCAGGGACCCTCCCAGCTGTCCCTACAATCCTTGTCCTGCCTGCTGAGAGTGGTGACAGGATATATCACTTGCCCCAGGTCAACGTGGGTGCCACTGGGGGACTACGTGGCCTCCAACACAGATGAGTGCACGGCCACCCTCATGTATGCTGTGAGCCTCAAGCAGTCGGGGACTGTCACCTTCGAGTACATCTACCCTGACAGCAGCATAGTCTTCGAATTCTTCGTGGGTGACAGGGGCAGGGATGGAGGATGTGGGTCTCTGGGGACATGGGAGGGTCCTTGGGGGCATGGGAGGGGTCTCTTGGTACATAGAAGGGTCCATCGGGATATGGGAGAGGGTCCTAGATGGTATTAAGGGTCCCTAGGTACATGGGAGAGGTCCCTTGTGACCTGAGTGGGTCTGTGGGGACCCCTCAGGGGTCCCTGGGGACATGGAAGGAGTCCCTGAGAACATGATGTGTGTCCCTGGGGGCATGGCAGGATCTCTGGTGGATGTGACAGCAGTCTCTGGGGGCATGGGGAAGGGGACCTCGGATATATGGGAGGGGTCCCTGGGGACATCATGGGGATCCTTGCAGACATGGAGGGGTCTGTGGAACATGAGAGTGGACCCTGGTGACATGAAGAGAGCCCCATGGGATATGGCAGTGGTTCATGGAGACATGAGGAGGGGTCCCTAGGAATATGGAGGGTCCCTGGGAGCATGGGGGTGTGTCCCTGGGGACATGCAGGGTCCCTGTGAACATGGGGTCCCTGACACTCTCCCTGCAGGTGCAAAACGACCAGTGCCAGCCCACGGTGGAGGAGTCCCGCTGGATGCGGACGACAGAGAAGGGCTGGGAATTCCACAGCGTGAGTGTTCGGTGGGAGGTGACACCAGGGGGAGGTCCCTCGGTGCTGCCTCGGCGCTTCTTGTCCCTCCCGTGGGACGAAGATGCTCCACGAGGCTGAGGAGGGGGCGGTGGGTGGTACAGACAGACGGGGGTGCCACACACCCCCCTCCACTGGTGCCAGCCCCCTCCTCGGCAGCGGGATCCCCCACCCACGGTGCCAAACACATCCCTGGCAGTGGAATTACCCAATCCTATGGGATCCTTCTCCCAGGTGGAGCTGAGCCGTGGGAACAACGTGCTGTACTGGCGGACCACCGCCTTCTCCGTCTGGTCCAAGGTGCCTAAACCGGTGCTGGTGAGGAACATCGGCATAACAGGTGGGTGGGGGCAGGAAGGAGGGTCTCAGGGGTCGTGCACCCCCGTCCCCGCTACCTGAGTCTCCTCCCGCTCCCAGGGGTAGCCTTCACTTCCGAGTGCTTCCCCTGCAAGCCCGGCACCTTCGCCCCCGCCGCCGGCTCAACCGCCTGCCAGCCCTGTCCCGCCGACACCTTCTCTGGCAAAGGGGCCACCGCCTGCCAGCCCTGCGACCCTGACACCTACGCCGGTGAGAGGGGACATCCGGGGCTCCCCCCGCCCAGAGTTGTCCCTCTCGTATTTGACCCTGGGAAGGGAAAGGGTGATGTGGGGAGCAGGGGTGACCTGACATCCCCTGGTGGCGACAGTATTGTCGCCCCTGACAAACCTGACACCTACGCTGGTGAGGGGGGGACACCCTTAGGGATCCCTTTGTCCCCGCAATCTGCACTGCAGGAGTGGCCCCGGGAGAGGGAGACATGATGTGGGGAGTAGGGAGCACCCACTCACTACCCCTTGGTTGGGAGGGAGGACAAAGACATCCCGCGTGGGGGGGAACAGCGCCAGGTCCCCGGGCTGTGCTGGCTCACCCGCCGTGTTCCTCCTCGGCAGAGCCCGGCTCAGGGTCCTGCAAGCCACGCCCGCCCTGCACGAACAAGGATTTCTTCTACACCCACACAGCCTGCGACGCCCGTGGGGAGGTAATGCAGGGGCAGCTCGGGGTGGGCCCCCTGTCCCCGGTGTCCCCCCCAGCTCACCCGCTCCCTCGGCAGACCCAGCTGATGTACAAGTGGGCAGAGCCCAAGATCTGCAGCGAGGAGCTGCCGCAGGCAACCCGGCTGCCATCCTCGGGGGTCAAGACGCGATGCCCCCCCCTGCAACCCTGGCTTCGCCAAAGGCAACAGCAGCACCTGCCAGCCCTGTCCCTATGGCTTCTATTCCAACGGCTCCGGTAAGGTGGCCCCATCATTGTCCCCAGAGCGTGACTGGGGCAGCGTGAGCTGCTAGGGGAAGGTGGGTGCCACCCCAGTGCAGGGTTGTTCCCTCCTGTCCCCATAGCTCCAATAAGGACACCCCCACCACTGTCTCCGAGGAATAACTGGGGTCTCTGGGCCTACCAGGGGGAGATGAGTGCCACCTCAGTGCAGGGTTGTCCCATCCTGTTCCCATCATTGTTCCAAAGTGGTGACCAAGGCACCCAAAGCTGACAGAGGGAAAAGTGGTACCACCCTGGTGCAGGGCTGTCCCTATGTATCCATTAAGAACATCCCAGTTATTGTCCCCAGTAAGTAACTGGGATACCTGGAGCTGCCTAGGGAAGGTGGGTGCCATCTCAGTACAGAGCTGTCCTCTCCTGTCTCCACCATTGTCCCCAAGAGGTGGTTACCAGGTCATCCCAAGCTGCAGGGAGGGGAATGTGGTACCACTCTAGTGCAGGGCTGTCCCCTCTTCTCCCCATCACCGGCCTCAAGGGGTAAGCAGGGCACATCAAGCTGACAGAGGGGGAGATGGGTGCCACCCCTGTGCAGGGCTGTTGCCTTCTCTCCCCAGCCTGCCTCAGTTGCCCAGAGGGCACTGAGCCAGTGCTGGGCTTGGAGTACAAGTGGTGGAACGTGCTGCCCCCCAACATGGAAACCACCGTGCTCAGCGGCATCAACTTTGAGTACAAGGGCATTGCAGGTAGTGGCAGAGGTCGGTTCCTTCCCTGTCCCTTGCCAGGGCACTGCCAGGGACCTCTCTGAGTGTCACTGCACACCTGCAGGCTGGGAGGTAGCTGGGGACTACATTTACACGGCAGCTGGAGCCTCTGACAGCGACTTCATGATCCTCACGCTGGTGGTCCCTGGCTTCAGGTGAGGTGGGGGCCACCACCAGGGAGCAGTGGGGACATGGCCATGGAGCAGAGCTAGCAGTGTCCCCACGCTGTCCCCAGCCCTCCAAGCCCAGTGCTGGAGGACACAGAGAGCAGGGAGGTGGCCAGGATCACCTTCGTTTTCGAGACGCTGTGCAGCATTGGCTGTGAGCTCTACTTTATGGTGGTGAGTGGGGAGCACAGCAGGTGGGGGGGGGGGGGGCACAGTGAATTTGGGTGGTGCCACCTCCCCTGTCCCCACAGGGTGTCAACTCACATACCAACACTCCGGTGGAGACATGGACAGGCTCCACGGGGAAACAATCCTACACCTACCTGGTGGAGAAGAACGCAACCATGAGCTTCACTTGGGCCTTCCAGCGCACTCCCTACCACGAGGCGGTGAGGGACAGGGGGCCCTGCTTTGAGAGGGCTGGAGGGCCCCCACCTTGGGGGGGCTGGTGGGGGGTGGGGGGCAGATGGTGATGGTGCTCTCGGTGCCAGGGCCGGCGCTTCACCAGTGATGTGGCCAAGCTGTACAGCATCAACGTCACCAATGTGCAGGGGGGGGTGGCCTCCTTCTGCCGCCGCTGTGCCCCCCAGCCCACTGGGTCCTGTGCCCCGTGTTCCCCTGGCAGTGCTGTGGACCCCAGCTCGGGCACCTGCCAGCCCTGCCCACCTGGCACCTACCTGCGGGGCCACCCCTCCGACGGGACGCCCATCTGCCACCCCTGTGGCCCTGGCACACGCAGCAACCAGGTGACTAGGGATGGCAGGGGGTCCAAGTGTCCATAAGTGTCCCCGTGGGTGATGCCAATGGGCCCCAGAGGAGTGACACCAGCCTCCCCCACAGCCAGGATGTCCCAGATGGTGGCACTGGCTAGCACCAGGAGGGTGACACCATCATGGGTGGGTGACACGAGCCTCCCCCAGTCATCCTGGGTGCATGACACTGTGTCCCCATGGAGGTGGCACCAGCCCCTTACAGCCATTCTGGGTGGGTGACAGGATGGGTGGCAGTGTGGGTGACTGTCTGACCCAGAGTGGGTGATGTCTGCCCTCCTTGGCCATCTCCAGGGAGGTGACACCAGCCCTGTGGCAATCCTGGGTGGATGGCAATGTGGGTGATAATGTCTAATCCTGGGTGGGTAATGCCAGTCCCCCAGCTGTCCCCAGAGAGATGACACCAGCTCCTCCCAGCCATCCCAGATGGGTGACAGTATCTGACACTGGTGGGTGGCAGTGGGCAACCCTGGTGGGTGCCCCTATGGCCCTGCTGTCTCTGAGGGGTGGTGCCAGCTCTCCAGAGTCCCCCACAAGGGTGTCCCCAGTGGGTGGCATGGCCATCCCTGAGCTCCCTGTCCCTGTTCCCAGCTGCGATCGCTATGCTACAACAACTGCAGCCTGGCACTGGCACTGCCAGGCCGGATGCTGCACTTCGAGTTCCCGTCGCTGGGCCAAGGTGCCGGGGTGGGCACTGGGCCCAGCTTCACCCCCAAAGGGCTGCGCTACAGCCATCACTTCCGCCTTAGCCTCTGTGGGCACCAGGTGAGAGCCGTGTGGGCAAACACGTGTGCACACATGGGAACACACCCAGGGGGTGGGCACAGGCACACAAGTGCAAACACAGGCACGTGGGTGGGCACTCAGGAGAGTAGGTACACATGGGCAGGAGGCCATGGAAACAGGCATGCAGACATGGGAGCACACCTGGGAAGGCACACAAGGGCACACACAGGAGGGCAGAGGATCATGCATGAATGTATGGGAACACAACTGGGCTCATGGGTGGGTAGTCATAGGTACACAAGTGCAAACATGAGCACACAGGGGGTGTGTGCACTCACAGGCACATGAGTACAAACACGAACACACAGGTGGGCATACAAGTGGGTGGGCACAAGCATGAGCACAAACACGGGCACAATGGGTGGGTACTCAGGAGGGTGGGAACAGGAACACAGGTGGGCACACACGGGCAGGAGGGCTCATGAATACACATGCACATATGGGCATCTGGATGGGCGAACATGGGCACACACCTGGGCACACAGATGGGATGGAGCATACAGGTGGGCAGACACAGACACGCATGTGCATATGTGCTCGTAGTCATGCGAACACAAGGACGTGTATGCAAACACACATTCCCACACACAGGTGTGCAAATACAGGTGCACATACTGTCACACCTGCACATACACACCCGCCCACTTGTGCAGTCACTTGTGCACAGTCACACAAACACACCTGCACAGTTGTGCAGACACATGTGAACACTTGTGTAAACACATATGGACACTTGTGCAGCCACAACTGTACACCTATGGCCCTGCACACACAAATGCCAGTCCCTTGTACACAGAGTCTCACTCCACACACGTGTGTCATATATGTCCTCACAGGGCAGGAAAATGGCCTCATGTGCTGACAATGTGACAGCAGGTCTGGGGGG